>CM032339.1:38306372-38373726 GCA_019022885.1 Schlechtendalia chinensis
ATCGCATATAACAGTGGGTGGCGACAAAAAATTCGCGTGATCACGAACGCGAAGACTGTAGACGAAAGGTACAGCGATGATCGGTGACACAGACGACAGAAAACGGACTGCGACGACCGACGGCCGGTTCGAACGATGAGTAGAAGTTTCTCGAACTTTCGTTGCGAACAGACGCGCTCTGTCAAACCGGTTCCAGGCGCGATTGGCCCCGGCGTCACAGTTGAACGTTGAAATGCTCGTAACAGTTTGCGTTCACACCTTGTTTAGATAAATGCTACGTATGATATAGCCGGAACTATGCCGAATTTTAAATCGAATAATGTGTTAAATTGAAATTTCTTGTTAAATTAAATATGAAAATGTTTGTTTACCAAATTTAAATTGGAAAATATCATCAGATGTGATGAAAAATGGATATTTCAATATAACCCCGTAACAAAACGATAATCAATGCACTGAAAGACTTCACCGAGGATCAAAGAAGTTTGAATGAGCAAATCGTAAGTGAAGGCAAAACGCTTATAGTTTTCTTCGATATTAAAGGAATAATAATGATTAAATTTGGTGCCTCCAGGTCAAGCGGTAAATCAAAAATATTTTATTGAAGTTTTGATTAAGCTCAGAGAAAAAGTTATAAAAAAAACAATGCATGGATTCTGCATCATGACAATGGCACTATCCCACAACGCTTTCTCCGTTAGGAAATTCTTAGCTGATAAACGCATCTCAATACTCGAGCACTCTCCGTATTCACTAGATCTAGTCCTCTGTGACTTTTATCTAGTTTCAAATTTAAAAAACTGCATTGAAAGGAACTCGATTTCAAAATAAAAGAGGTGAAGACAAAAGCGGCAACCTAACTCTGAGGTCTTACATCTAATGACTTGCAGTACTGCTTCAAACAATGGAAGATGCGTATGCAGCGATGTGTAGATAGAGTATTATATAAGGAGAGGGGTCATAGTTAAATTCTTAACTTTTTGAAATAAACTATATTTTTATCCCAAACCCCGTTTTTAAATAAACACACACCTCGTATAATTCTTTTAGTCTCGTATAAAACCAGTAGCTCTCAACATTTTTCTTGTTCAATCATCCATGGGTATTTTTTTAAATTTCCCAGGGTACCCTACACTCTATAATCTCTACTTTATTACTTTGAGTTTAAATAGTCATATATTATAACCAAACATATTTTTACTTTAAAAAAAAACTATGTATGAATACTTTACATTTTCAATAATTTTGCGACACTCTAATAAAAGGTTTTTTGGGACCCGGGTTTAGAATTTCAAACTTTGAATAAAGGGAAATAAAATTTTAAAAAAAAAATTTTATTTTACTTAAATTTTTTTTGTATACAGTATAATTTTGATTTTATATTGAAATAATAAAAAAAATTTTTTTGTGTTTTTTAAAATTGTAAATTTAAAAAGGGGTAATTTTTAAAAAGTCCGATCCCCTTCCCAAACAAAAATTTAAAAAAAATTTTTTTAAAAAGGAAAGGGGTAATTAAAAAAAATTTGTTGCATTTAAGATATAATTAATTCCATGAAAAGTTTGTTGTTTATTTTTTTGGGCTATAAAAAAAATAATTTTTTTGTTTTTATCTATTTTTTAATAAATTTAAATTTTTTTCTGTTTTACCTTAAATTTAATAAATACTTTTAAAAATATTTAAAAAATTAAAAATTAATTTTTAAAAAAATAATTTATTTTAAAATTTTTTCTAAAAACAATGTGTATAACTAATTTTTTTTTACCTGTTATATACAGTTTTTAATAAATACTTTTGCAAATTTTTAAAAAACTAAAATAGATTATGCATTTTTTTAATTTTTTTTTAAAGTCCCCTCAAAGAGATTTAAGATACAGAATAAAATTGACCTTTTTGGGAAAAAATTTAAAAATGTGAAAAATTTCCTACGCCAAACTTTCCCCAAACCCCTGTTCTGCGGCCCCCTGAGGGTCCGTCGACCCCAATTAGTGGGGGCCCGGAAAAATTCGAGAAAAAATTTAAAACATTATTCCAAAAAAAAACGTAAAGTGAGAAAAAACATTTTTAAAAAAAATTTTAAAAACATTTTCATTATTACAATATAAAACGGAGGGGAATAAATAAATTTTAAAAAAATCTAATAATAATACTGAAAAAAGAAGTAAATAATAATAGTAAAAAATAAATACTGAAAAGAAAATTAGGTTTCTCGGAAAAAATTTTAGAGTTGTTGAAGTGTAAGTTCATTCCGGGAAAAGATTTCTTCTCGAACACCTGGTTTTTCCACAGTAGTATATAAACGTGTCATCATTTTAAGAATTTCCAGGGCAAGCTATGCTTCTTTGCGGGGTATTTTTTTACTATTTGTGTTTCTTTATTAATTTTGTGTTTTTTATTTCCCAAACCAATTTTGGTTTGGTGGCTAAAAATTTGGGATTTTCTAAGGAAGCCCTTTTGTTTCCCATCACCTGCGCAAAAAATTTCCCTTGGGAAAAAGTTACCGAAGGGAAAACCAAAAGAATCTTCAGGTTTATGCCCGATCATGGTCCCGCATTCACCGATTCAATAAGTCCCAAAAAGCTGCAGATTAAACAGTAGGGAAGTGGATTAACTTTAAAAAGGGAAATACAACGGGCAGTTTCGTAGATTTGGTTTTGTTTGAAAATGACGAGGGTAAAACCAGTGGATGATTTGCGCGGGGAGTCCTTCAAAAAATTCAATGGGGTTTTTTTTTTAAAAGCGTCGTCATTTTGAGGTTTCCCCGGAAAAAACCGGAAAAACAGGCTGATTATTTTTAAGGGGGAAGCCACTGAACTGGGGGCTTTCCGCCCTTTAAACAAAACCACGCAAAAACTGTAAAAGAAAATTCTTTAAAAAGGTTTTTATTTTTTAATTTTTGAGTGGGGAAGGCCCGGTAAATTCATTCCTTTGCCCAAACCCCCATAAAAACCGTGTGGGTTTGTGTATTGTCTCTTGCATTTTTTAAAGTAAAAGGAAATTAAAGGGGGGATCGGTGCCGTTGTTTAAAAAACACTGAAAAAAGGGGAAATTATTCATAAGTTTATGTGAAAGGAAACCGGTTTTGCATAAACCATGTCGTTTTCTCTTAAAACGACGAAAATTTTTGCATTGCGGGGTTTGGGAATTTTAAAAGCTTTTTTTGCTAAGAATACTCCGGAATTTTGAGAAGAAACTTTTTCTGTCAACCACTTCTGCCCAAAAAAAACAGGGGGAAATATTCCCTTTTTGGGTTTTTTTTGGGCGATTTTTTTACGATGAACAAATACTTTGGGTAAAGCTTGAGGGCACAGTGGTACAAAATCAATGATGGCCAACGGTTTGGGGTGATTACGGATAAAAGAAAAAAACTAAAAAATTTCGTAGTAGCCCTGTGTTTCCCCAAAAACGTTTAACGAAAAAAAAAAGCCCGTCTTTTTAAGAAGTTTGGATGAAGTGTTTAAAAATTTAAATTTTTTTAAAAAGGGCGGTGTTTTAAGGACTTTATGTATTACAAAGTGATGGAAAGGAAAGCCCCACAATTTTTTTGTTTCAACAAAAAGTGAGGTGGTAACGTGGGAAAAAACTTTCACGATTATAGGAGGGTTTCGTTCCCCAAGTTTATCTTTGTTGAAGGCCCCCAAAAAAAAAGGCCAAATTTTTTTTGATGAGAAATTTACAGTGGTATTTTTTTTTTTTTTTAGATATTTTCATGGGGAAAAAGAAAGAAAGAGTCTTTCTCTGCCAGAGGTGAATATTTCAAATTTTTTAAACCCAAAGACAAAGTTGGAATTTAAAAGAAAATCCGTTTGGGTTTTAAATTTTTCAGAAAAAAAGAGGTGAAGTGTTTTCCCGGGTTTAAAAAGATTTTTTTTCATGAAAACAAAAATTTGATCTTGAGGAAAAAAACTTTGGGCTGGTGAAAAATGTGAAAATCTTCGAGTGTGGAGAAGTCCCCTTTAGCTTAATTTCTAGTCGAGATCCCGTGCTGCAAGAAACTTGGGGGGGGTCAAAAACCCTTTTTAGTTTTTAAAAAGGCCCTAGTTTCGTCAATTTTAAAACGAATGTTTGAAAACAAAATTCAGACTCCACCCTTTAAAAAATTTTCTTTCGAGTGCGATAATATTCCCCTTTTTGGCTCCCCCTTTAAAACAAAAAAATTCCCAAAACTCGTTAAAAAGTGGGAAAAGGGTTTTTTTCCTTTTTTCCTAAAAAACCTGCGAATTGGGAAAATTTTTTTTCTATGGGGCCCCCAAAACTTAAAAACCCAAGCGGTTTAAAAAGGCCCGAAAACCCGGGCAAAAGCCCGGGTATTAAAAATTAAACGATATTTCGAAATTTTTAACCCCAAAAAACAAACCCATTTTCCCCTTAATCGTGGGAAAAAATTCCCAAATTTTTTACTTTTAATTTTTTCGTTCAATTATCCTTTGTTGTACCTTTTTAACAATTTTTTGTTTTTTCAATTTGATTTTTTTAAAAATAAATAAATCGGTTTGTAAAATTTAAAGTTTCTTTTGTTGTGATTTTTTCCACCCCAAAAAAATAGGGCATGGCCTGAATTTTTTATTTACCCTAAATACAAAAATTTTGTTTCTGTATTTAAATTTTTTAATTAGAAAAAGGGGGGGGAGTAGATATTTTCCGGAAAGGGGTCCGCAAGCCAAAAAATTTGGGAAGCCCGGGGCAAAACCCTCAATTTCCCATCCCTATTATTATTTTTTTGAAAAAACCAAAATATTAAATTTTTCGTAATATTTTTATTTTTTTTTTTTCATTGTATTTAGAAATTTTTTGATTGTTTTTTTATCTTTGTAATTGTTGAGCTTTTAATAATTGTCGGGGAAAGTAATAAAACAAAAAATTTTTTTTTAAGTTTTTAGTATTTACTGGAAATTTAAAAAAAAATTTAAAAAATTTTTAAAAAATTTTGGTTTTAAATAGATTGTCGAATAATTTATAAAAGTTTTTGTTATATTGGTTTGATTTTGCAATTTTTAATTTTAATTTGGGTTTTTTAATTTTTTATTTTATTTAATTTAAGAAATAACAATCAAAAGAAAAATTTTAAAAATTTTTCAATTCCCATCAAAACAATTTTGTTTTCTTTTTTTATCCCCCATTATCAAAAAAAAAAATAAGAACTTAAAATATCCAAAAAAAAAAAGTTGCAGGTAATACTAAGGGCACAGTTAAAAAAGGTTTTTTTTCACGAAAAAATTTTTTACACCGTTATTGGGGGAAAAACGCTAAAAAAAAAAAATTTGGGGAAAAGGGAGTAGCGGGAAAGAAAAAAAAACCCCGGGGGGGGGGGGGATCCAAAATTATAAAAACCCAAAAAAGTAAATAAATTCTTTTTAATAAAAATTTTTAATTTTTTTTTTTGGTTTGTTTAAAAAATTTAAAAATTTTTAAAAATTTTTAATTTTTAAAATAAAAATTTCCCAACGAAGCTTTAAAGTCAATAGACCGGTTTTTTTATTTCTTTGGCTTTTTACTTTTTTAGGGGGTGGTTTAAGGCCGGGGTAATCCCTTTAATATTGTGTTTTAAAGTTGAAATTTCTTTTAAAAATTTTTTGGGGTTTTTGTGTTGGGAAAAAGGAACCCCTTTTTCTTTGCAAAATGGGGAAAGGGGGGGGACATAATTTTAATAGCTTAAAAAACGTAAAAATAAAATAATTAATGTTTACGGGGAAAAAAATTAGAAGAAACTAGGGAAAACTCCCCAAAAATTTTTTCCCTTTTTAAAAAAATTTAAGGGGGGGGTGGACCCCGGGGGACCCCTTTGGTTAGCCACCACTGAGGTAACGTATTGTCGAAATAATCAACTATATTGCAAATATCCTGAGTTTTTTAACGTAACAATATTACCTACGCGTTTTGCGCACTTATTGACACACACGCATAAATCGACAAACAAGCGCAGTCCGCAACCGTGCTCATTTAGTAGATCATAACCACGCGGAAAATAGTTTCGATAATATATACTCGTAATTTTTTCATGTGTTTTATTTACCTTATATAAAACTGGGAGTTAAATCTTTGGTAGGTACTATCACCGATGGATTTCGCGGGGGTCCGAAGGGGCTGTCATTCGATTTGTATTTTGATATGCATCCCATACACAGTACAGTCCGAGTATGTGTTTTTCTTATATTTTCACTAGTCTTTTTTCTGTAATTGTACGACAACGATATGAATGTTTGTCGGTTCCTCACTTATATTACATTTACCAACATAAAAGTAAACTTACAAGTTTAGAAGTGTGAACCACCGTTTACTAGATTGTAGAAAATCGGCGATACCGGCGGACGTCCCAACTATTGTCGCTACGTGGGATCGGTTACAATAATAGAATATGTACGACTGACGCCTAGCGCGAAATACATGTAATTATACAAACGAAGTATAATATTGTCACAATATTAAAGAAAGCGCGTTGCGCGACGTTACATGTAATCATACCAACGAATACAGTTGATCATCGACAATATTATCGTTTTGTGTTGTCGAACCCAGCGTTAGTAAATAAAGTAACATAAAGTTTATTCATCCACAAAACTTATTTAGATTTGCGTATTTAATGTTATACAGTCCACTTTTTGGCGTTTTAAGATACGTCCGCATAAAAGACGCTCCGAAAAACCTGACAGTTCGACGGTGGAATTTAACGCGTAATTCTTTAATGCATAGATGCGAAAATTGGCATTAACACCTAGGAAATAATATCGACGGTACTTGTACGCGTGTGCGACAGTCGAAATAAATAGAGTGAAAAGTACATTATGCAACATCAGGCAATTTGGTATAAAACGAAGAACGCACTCCATAAAGGGAAATCGAAATGGTGTATAAGTGATCGAGTGACTAGTTTCTTTATTCGTAATTCTTGATTTAGTTCTACAAGATTCCGTTAAGCTACTGTATAGCTAAATATCAAATTTTAATAGTTAAGGTAGTGGGAAAGGCACAAGTTACATTAAGATGTACGATAAGTTTCCGTCCAACGCTCGCAAACTTCGCAATTATAAATTATTAGGTTGTACATTATAGTGTGTAGATATGACAGTGGCATTCCCGTATGAAGTATTGAGAGGAGGGCAATTTAAATCTCAATTACCGAGGTTTATACTTTACGTCGAAAACCTGAATCAAGCAAATATATAAAAGTCGAAAACAACTTTCGGGCTCCGTCGCGCTGAGCTCGAAGACTGTATGGCAAAGATTTGAGTAAGTAGAAAGGGGTCGCAAGTGAGCAAAGCGGGGAAAACCATGAAGCCGCTTCAGCATATCGACTGGAATTCGAAAACGTTTAATTTAGCGCTATAGCATGAAGTGATGACACTTATGAAAATGCAACAAATATTCCTGGTGGGCAAAATGAAAATTTAGCAATTACGAAAAAGGAGGAAAATAATTTCAAGCCCAAATTCACAATATGTTATTGTTTCAATACCACCAATCGTCAGGATTGCGCGACAAACGCATGTTGTAGGTCACTACCTATACAATTAAATCAGTGTACCGACATTCTCCGGCGAGTACACGGAGGGTTCGACTATTCAAGAATATTTACACAGCTTTTATACATAATAATCTCTAAATCGAAAACTACAAAGGTTCTTCCATGTTACAGGACGCGTAGTTTGGTGAATGCAGCACAGGTGATTCACATATCTCGCACGACGGCGGAACATTATAGAAAAGCGTGGGCGCGTTACAATAATAAAAAATGTGTTGATACAATCTCATACTAAGAAACTGTTTGATATTTAAGAATAAATGAGGCACCGCGATACAATTGCGTCGATTAATCGATCGACTAAGACGGGCATTCTGAACGCGCTAGAACACGTTGAGGGGGAATCCACGAAGTTGTGTTCGATGTAGGCTAAGATCTTCAACGAGTAAGTATGGATGCAAATACTTTCAGGCATGGGCGACTGTAGCACTCGATGAAAGAACTACCTCCAACACAAATAATACGTAAATTTCTTCGATAAACAGATATAAAATTGCCGCAAACTGTAGAGTTAACTACAAACATAAATGTGCGTATCGAAGCAAAAAATTAAAAAGGACTAACTTCCTTATAATATTAAGCCTATGTAAGATTTACCGCGTTAAGTGGAATAAGATGCTTTTCATTGTCAATTAGCACTTTCGGTATAGGAATGCCCAACTTTCTTAGCAATATCGGTTCCAGATGCATTAAGAGAATTGCGAGTTAAAGTTGTGCACTATTTTCATTCGTCCGCATGAGGTTAGAACATGGTGAAGGTAAAAAATGTTTTATGAGACACAAGGCGTATAACAATATTGCACCTAGAATCTATGCAAATCGACGCAACAATTAATGTACCGCCGACGCGGGGAAAAATGGCCATGGAGTTCACGCGGCAAATGACAATCTTAGTATCGCTGGCGACACCATAAGAAGGACTTGGTTAAAATTACACACAAGATATTATTGTCGACAGCCGTAATTAGGTTATTTGATAAAAACGGTTCCGCCCGTAAATGTGTATAGTATTACTCGAATGGGCTTCCCCAACCTAATTTCATGAGCGCATCTCTCGTACAGTCGTTATGATAACACGGGAAACGCGTCTGTTATTATATAGCAGTAATAAGGCAAACAGAACAGATCATCAGATCAGCAGTGACGATTAAGATAAAGTCAAGTATAACTGATTATGAAGGCAATTATTCGTGTTTGTTTTATCACGATACGATACATATTCGTACGAGCGCTAGGACAAGCACATTACAAATTCCGACAACGTTTTGTTGGCGGATACCGCGTTTAACGAGCACCAAACGTATTGCTATTACTAATAGGTGTCGAAAACTTCTACGATATATCGATCTGGGCAAATTCAATTAATTTAATGAAGGACTAATTGAAGAAACAAAATTCGGATGAGAATATATCTCGGGGTCAAAACTAAAATTAGAAGAAAAAAAACCTACTTATACTAATTCGTTACTGGTTAGTCAAATCACCGAAACCGCTAGATTCGACGCAAAACTATGGCAGGTTTTGGCAATTGGAAAACTCAACGATACACTAAAATTTTTTTTTTAAATTTTTACGTCCGAAGAACAAGTGTGAGATTATACCCGTCGTAAAAGAGAAGATAATGGGCAAATTTGTTGTACAAGTTACTGGTTTCGGAACGCGTAGCTCATGTTAGGAGATCGCGGATACGTAGGTTTATAAACTAGAGTGAAAGGGAAAGAAATCAATCAAATTGGATTTCATAGAGGATTCAAATTATAGGAAGAATATTTAGCTAGAATATGGAAATCGACGCAAGATCTTAAACGGAGGATTTACAATTATGAGCAAGATATTTTTTACCATCTCCGCCGTGGTAAACCTAGACTAGTTTACCAATGTTATACGGTGATATCGGACGATTGCATGTACAACGGGCCGGTCATTCGTTTCAAGAAACATTAAGCTAAGGTCCGTCGATCTAAGAGGCTTGGGTCCTCATTTTAACGAGATAACGAGACTATAAATCGCAGGTCATGTTATTTCAAAAAAGTATCGGCAATTCTAGTGTCAATGCAGATCGAAATTTTATCCAGAAGATATTATGGCCGATACGGCTCCGTACCAACTTATGACAAATATTACAATTAAAGCACCGATCCTGTCCGGAACAAACCGAATCGTTTTTGGCACCGCTTGTTTGACAACGACCTAGCTGAGGTGAATATCATATTACGAATGCATGTTCGTTCATAAATCGCATTCTATTAGGACGCTAAATGGGCGGGCAAATGAGACAGGCGCACATTAAATAGGCGCGATGAATACAGGCATATTCTGACATAAGGTGGATTTTAATAACTAGACGGACAATGATGTTACCATTATTAAGACCTTAAAACCAAGAAAAAATCGATTCTCAATGGTCTTGGAGTTGGAGAAACGTGAACCTAAAGTTCTGGCTAGTTATGGTGTCGGAGGAGAACGCTGTATACTAAATATCAAAAAAAAACCTCAAGAGTCCTGACGACGTAGTTACAAACAAAACGTGCTATTATCGGTCTCAGTTAATCTCGATGTTGATCCCCTCGGTATGGTATATCTCTGATAGAACTCAAAGCGCAAAAAATATTATGCACACATTTGGACAGTTAAACTTGATGGGGGATTTTTTGGTGGTGCCACGGCATTTTACAAACGGAATGGCGAATTATTTAAGAGCCTTAGTTCTTTCACGCGAATTAGAATCAATGCGCGTAGAGGGGGAAAGGTAGGGCCAAGCGCTTCCCCAAATTTTGTTTTGCCCACCTTTGCCTACTCTGTTGAAGACAACGAAATTTAAATTTAAAGTTAATACTGTATCGCTGGGTAACTCGTATTTATTTTTAAGTGCAATGTTAGAGAATACACCCCTAGCAAACCCTCTATATTTGATTTTCGAAATTAATTATTATTCTCAAAACATAACGCTATTACAGTATTTCATGTATTTAATAATTTTATTACTGTAGAAGGTTTCACTCCTCCATGATAATATGCCCTGACTTGGCCCCATAGACAACCTGTTCTGGGTGCCGCACTGTGAGATATACCTCGTTTTTACAACAATGAGCATCCATGTATGGTCGAAATACTGGATTTTGCTCTGCGCGAAGCTAGTCGTTTTTGGTGTTGTTTGTACCGTAGAGAACACACTAAAGAGGTTGTTTGGTACATCTGGTAATATGAGCAAGTCAAAGGTGACATTTTAAAGGTGAAATCATTGAAGATTTTAGAATTGTGTGCGGCGGTACGTACTTGCTAAACTAGCTGACAAGATTGTATAATCAAATGTGTTACACCAATAAACTCGTCGTTTTGTTGGTCAGACTTGTCTCTCATTATGGTTGGGTAACCTCTTATCATCCGTGGTCGGCCTTGTTGCCAAGGGTGGTGTTGCGATACAGGATTTAACGCATAGGGATTACGACTGGAAACAGTCGGCACTAAAGGAACAACCCTGACGATTATAATTTGCGGGTGTGGTTCTAACGCATAAATAACCAAATAATTGTGGAGGAAATGGACTTCTTGGTTGGTGCAGGTACAGAAAATGGCAACGTAAGTTTTTGTGGCTAACGCACCTAATCCGGCGAGGAAAATCGATATATGCAGGTCGAAAAACTTGGCGGTCTCTATTTTAGAAAGAATTTAATTAGATGGAAGAATATCTTCTATACGGAGGTACTATCTAAACTTTTGTCTAGCGTTTGCAAAAAATTTCTTAAAAAGGTCCATTTCAAAAAGAACTAAATGTTTACAAATCTTCAATCATTCTCAAACGAGAAGTGAAGCATGAAAAAAACTGTCCGAAAAAATGACAAAGGAACATATTGTGTACCAAGATCAAACAGAATTTATCTATCAGTGGAAAACACTCTTTTCTGAAAATAAGTTGCAGAAGTTTACGACTTCGTATTGACATCGAAGGAATTATTAGAGTCGGAGGTTGTTTGAAAAATGCTTATCGCTCTAGATATATTTCAACGGCTATATGTAAATATCTCGGGCAAATATCCTATCGCTACTTAAAATTATTAAACGAACCTCTACGAATTGGCTCATGTGGTCCACAGCTATTTTCTAAATCAGCTTGAAGTATGGCTGAATCAAAGATGAACTATGTCCTCGGGATATATTTCTAAATGCATCGATGCGTTCGGTTACGACCACCAATTCGTCCCCATAATGGGGACTTACGGTGGACACGGTGGAGTTGTAGAAATTTTCCACCAATGCGTATTGATTATGGGGTCCGCCGGACCCAAATAAAAAACGGTTATAGCACGGAATTCCCCACTACCAACGGTTTCTAAGCTAGTCGTCTGTTTTGTATCGAGTTATGACATAGAAATAGTGAGTGATCTTTCAACGCCACTTTTGAACGCTTTACAACAATATTTAGTCGTGAGGTATTAGCTCTACATTTACCGTGAAACGCAACCAATTTGTCGACGCACAATAAGAACATGAGCACGAGCAAATACACTACATAATTTCATATGAAGATACGAGCAAAACTATCTACTTTTATCTAGATTGTGTATTAATTGGACGTTATCACACGATCCTCCATTGGTGGTATGTGGAGGCTTCAGTGAAGTCTTTCCCATTTTTTGTATCGTGTAATAGGGAATGTTACATAATCTCAGGGAATAACACGCGCTCAAAATACAATAGAGGGCCTGTTCAATTTTTCTTTGATATCCCATTTTAACTCCGTCAGATTGTTCGCTCACACGCCCGGAGCTTTTGCGTTCGGCGAACGTATGTGTGCATACTGCACTGGATCTCAAAGGGGAATTGGAAAAACGTTTACGTGGTGGAAAGAGTAGCAGTCTTCAGCAATCTGGAGGCGTAGTTAGTAACAATGTTTAGTAATGGATGTGTTGTTCCGCCATTTTCCTGGGTCTTGGTGCGTGGTAAAGTTGCATTGGAGAGGGCCGGTATTGTATCGGGTTAAGCCGAATCGCACGCCAACATGGGAGATTCCCCGATTTGTGAGACGTTATACCGTGTGTCTTACCATTTTGATGGAAATAGCCTATCTACTATTTTTTTGTATGTACACATTATTTATACTTCTATATATTACAATACATTTCATTTATATCATTATTTAACTCTTTTTTTAGCGAATGCTTGTGCAATTTAATAAACCAAATATTATTCTTTTTATATTTTTATATTCATTATTTTAATCCAAAGTAATATTATTGTGAAAATAATTCAAGGCTGGCGGCCATGTTGATAAGGACCAATGATATCGTGCTTTAATGTTTCCATAAAGCTAGCGCACGGCGGGGCCATGTCCTGTATTTTTTAGTTGCGATGTGAATGCGAACGTGCGAATCTACCAACAATGAGATCTATCACCATACTTACTTTATTTCGCTATTTAAATTATCCTGAATTTTATGGCGGTTTTTTTTTTTTCAACAAGTACGCCCGCCAAGCACGAAGTCGAAAACTAATATCATTGTAACCCAACAAGGTATCATACGAAAGTGACCAACGATAACCACTGAGGTTTCACCCCGCTTGAGAGTATCGCTGGCGGAATGACGCGGTGTAACCAACATGTGCGAGAGGACTTGCCAATCGCTGGCTGCCGACCAGGCCGGTTGTAAACTGACACTCCCGTGCTGACGCGGCGGTGGACACTCGACGCGTCGTTTTTACTGACGTTTTGTTATTACAACAAAAAATCTGTACTCGCGGGAGGCCACACGGGATGATACTACAAAAACACTGCCGAATAGTCGCCAAACGGATAGACCGACAAGAATAAAACGTTTTTCAACAACGACTCGCGGACGCAAACACTGGAGCGACGATACAAGGAGCGTCGCGACACCACGACAAACGATATACGCAGTGCCGGAATACATCTTATGGCAATCGGGGCATCAACAATTTTGGCGCCCTAAAATACCAAACACTCTTTAATTGAAACTTAATATATTTTTTGTAGTATTTTAATTTCAACATATTATTATATGCCAGTTCCATATTTATAAATTTAAAATATTTTAGCAAGAATGAATTTTAATTCTTCCTTAGATTAGATAATAACCAAGAATACATATGGATAAGTTACACAAAGGTTTATATTCGGATAAAATGAAAACTTAGATCTGTAATTCTAGAATATAATCATTATATTGTTTATCGCCTACAACCAACATTAGAGATCCTTAATAAATACTCTCGTCATATCAAATAAAGTAATCCATAATAATTTGTTTAAAATGTTATTTTTCTTCTTGTTTAAGCGGAAAATCATATTAAAATGGTTTTCAACATTAATAGGTTTTCGCGTGTGGACCGCCATAACACGGAAAATACAGTGTATGAGGACGGCTGATCTGTATTCCGATTAAAAGTCACGTTAGGACGTCTGAATATGCATTAACGTGACATTTTATTATCTAATTACTTTTACTCGAGGAGTATGATATGCATACATAACTCTTGTAACAAGTCAACAAAGTACCTTTAATTACTTGTGTTATACTTATTGAATTCTTCTATGTTACACACCCTAGTAACTCTTTGTAATTTTTCTTCAAAAAAAAGCATACAAACCTTCGATCCGTGGGGAAAGATGGTTATTTACAATATAACCCAAAAAGAAAAAATATTAAGCTTAAAGAATAACTTACGGGAGGGTGCAGAATCCTAGGAGTCGGACAACATTAAATTACAGAAACAGAGAAACAAAATCGGAACGACCCCGAAACGGCTTTAACGCACTGCGATACAACAGAGTAACAAAGCAAGGGTCAATCAAGCACTCCACGATGGAATGGTAGAATACTTTCAAACTATACACTAACACATAATGGACACGAATTTAACCATTCCCAAGCCAAAATTGCGTAGTTTCTGTCGTGTACAACATATGTAATGCGAAGGCACCGCGACGAAGGCGGAATGTTTCAAACGCATATATGTATCGGATTAAATAACTTCGCTAGGTATTGCTGGACGTACGCGTCGGCATTATAATCGACCACATAAACCCCGTCCAACCTTCCCCTCGACCCTCGATGAATCACGTTCGTCACAGTGTGGTGCGCACACTCCAACATGAGACAGCTTCATGACCCAATCTTTGTTCGGGGGCCACCGCAGATGGTTTTGAGCCGCTTGATCGCGTTTTGGTTGTTGATATCGTCCGGTGAATTCGTCAGGACGCGAATGTGCCCGATCCATTTTCTTTATATTTTCTCCTCTGATTTTTTAATTTTTATTTCCCCTTTTTTATTATTAAAACACCTAGTGACACCGACGTTCTAGCCATGTCACAAAGTCGACGTTCGGAGTGCCGACCACGGTCAGAATATTTTATATTTGACAGATGTTGCATTGTTTTGCTCGCCTCACAGTTTTCGTCTTATAATTTACACGGTATCTTTGAAGGCAAACCTCAATATTCTTATGGCTACCTCAACGAATCTACGGAGTTAACCGCGATTTCCCTAAGCGCACACCTTAATCCAACACGCACTTCTTACATCTTTGCACTTTTAATTTCATTCTTTTATTTTATTATTATTCCACAGTGGGCGCCAACACATAGGTCAGTACCGAAATTATGTTTACTGCAGAAGTATCTGCGAATTGTTTCGAATATTTTAATAACTATTTTTTTTTTCATAATTCAGTTTGCAAAATCTTAGTAACTTACTTTAATTTTATTTGCTGCATTCCATACATTTATATATTGGCCAAAAGTTATTACCTTATAATTTTAGTACAGAGTGGGCCCTTATAAAATTAATACTCTTATATAAAAGATATATAAGATTAATTTTTATTTTTAAGACCCCAAGAGTGGAATTACATTGATAAAGAAATTTAAATTTGTTCCGAGGTGGGACCAATCTTAACAATTAATATATTCTAACATAAAAAAGATATCTAAGAATCAATTTGTATTTAACACAACCCAGAGTGTCTTTCAATGAGTTATTAATTATAATTTTGTTGAGAGTGGGAACATTATACAAATAATAATCTTTAACAAAATATAAAATAAATAAAATAAATAAATAACTTAAACTTTAAAAAACAAAAAAAAAAGATAGAAAGATTAATTTTTATTTTAACCCAGCGATGGAAATGCCTTAAGTTATACCATTACTAATAATTTCGAGAGTGGAGAATTAAAAACTTAATGCTAAAGCCTTGAGAAATAATAAAATAAAATAGAATGTAATACGCTATAGGAATGTAAATGAAAAGAAAAGGAAAATTGTCTTAATCGTGTTTTCCCCAAGAGGAACGTGGTTAGAGAGTTGCATTCATATGTTATTTCAATTGATTGTCTGAAGTTATGATTACGTGGCGTGGCGGAATCTATAAAAATTTAATAAACTTCCAGAAAAGTGTACGTCTAAAGCCAATTTATAATCTTTGAGTAATCACAAGAAAAGTAGGGATTTATCTACTGAGTTCTTTGAATTTTTTAATTTTTGTTCGAATATCGTACCAAAACATTACAAAAAATAAACAATTATATCATAATTAAAAATATCTTATTTATTTTAATTCCCAAGTTAGTGTTCCTCATTTCAAGTTGAATTTACTTAGTTTAAAAAAAAAAAACAAAAAAAATAAATGGTGTTTTGATAATAACGATAATTTTTTATTGAGTACAAAACTATATTAAGTCCCAATTCTGAAATAATCAATCACTTTTAGAAGACTTAGACCATCTAAGTATCAATCTATGGTGTAAGCTACATAAACAAAACTGATCAACGAACTAATCGGCAAACTTAAAAAATCCGGGCCTAGTAACGACTTAAGCGGACGATTATTCGCCTAATATAAGGGCTAGAATCCTCTCCGGACGATTATGAAAATCCGTAGAAACAAAAAAAGGACACCTTTTTTACCAAACAGACCATTACGGTAGATCAATCATTAGAACTCAAAAAAATAGGCAGATCTAAGACAACTTATTTTCACACGGGAACATTTTGGGAACTATATGGGAGCAATCTCGGATCGTTTCAAAACGTTTTGAAAGAGCGGTTATCATTAAAGGGGAGGAACTTTCCGCAAGATCCAATATAATTGTGTATACTAGCAGGGGCCGGGGGCAGCCGGCATACTTTCTTGAAAATCTTATTATTTCAGATGATTTATTGAATGGAAGAATAAGAAGTATCGACTTAGCACGAATTCGCACAATGCGCAATTGGACCTGTACGTATTATGTTGAAACACACCGAAAACAATAAGGAGCACCAGACCAAATCATCTATACAGAAGCGAATCCTTGTAGCGCTTAACAAAATTCTTGCTTAGGGGGAAATAGTACTCACCTATGAAAGGGTTAAAAACCCTCAATAGCAGTTACATTGGACTTAAGGAAATAAAAAGCAATCGACCAATAAAAATTAATATCAGAAAATATGACTTACTAGACAGTAATGGTTAAACTGGTGAGCCTTCAGAACAAATATCTTCATATGACATCGGAACTTATTTTTCAATAAATTTCAGAGATAAATAATAATGAAATAGTACGATATAAAATATAATAGAATACACGACGAAATCATAACTTAAGAGAACAATTTAAAAAAGTAACATTCAATAACCTAACACCAGTAAGGAAAAATATAATATAAATAAGTGAAGCAACTATAATGATGCAAGTAAAAATTATACTAACTTACGCCGCGGACTAGATGATTTAAAAAAACAGTTGAAAGACAGCGAAAGCGCACACAACTATTATAATGGTAATGATTACGCTACTTTTAATAACATAATCGATATGGAAAATCCCAAATAATAGACCAGTTACGTCCAATAATAATCGACTAATAAATATAATGATCACTATAATCAACCAATCGGCCCAAACAACCACAAAATGTTGCATACACTGGTGCTTATGGGACCGGTCCTTTCATATAAACCATCAGCATTTAACTGAACAATAACAATAATAGTGGCAACGTGGTGGGAACAGTTCTACACAATTCGTGGCACCTCTTCGTAATGGTACAACGATAATATTTATGTGCAAGACAATATAACAATCGAAATACTTCAAACACATGACCAAGTTACACTACTAACACAGAATAAATTATGAGGCAACATGCACTTTTTGTCTAAGGACAACCAAACAGAGGACACAATGTTTTAAAAAAAATAGAAATTCCATCTTTGTCACATGTAAAGGAGGAGTGGGCATTCAGCGACTCATTGTAATTTTTCAAACTAAACAACCAAACAAAAGTAGATTTGAGGTCAAACTAGCTGACTAAATTATTTCACGCTTTAATGCAGCACAAAATTCACATAACCAATAAATCAAATACAAAGCCTTCCATCATTATGCCATTAACATTGAATTTAATAACGGTCGAGACTATAACCGATGGATACAGGTAGCGAATGTATGCTGTTATTAAACAACAATAATAACCTCAAGAATAACAAAAGATTCCAACAAGAATTACAATTTAGGTTCGGACAATCAACATTAGATACATTGCGGCAATGCTAAACTATATTTAAACACTAACAATCTATATTTAAAATACAAAGCTTTGTTATAAACCATTTATAAGTAATAAGATACTAGGGAATGACTTTTTTTAGAAAAATTTGCTAATTAATTTTAATTCTAACACATTATTTGAACAATACAACGGAAATCAAGCTTAACAGCTCTTTCTACAGATACCTATAAACAAAACCCCTCAATGATTAATCAACAAATGAAATTACCGAAATGAAGGAAAAAATTTTTAGAGATCTCCTCCTCACATTCGCATCGTCCCTCATGTATCGTTGATTTCAAAAATGACAAGGTTTAGTAGAGAAAATCTGTCAAAGATACGCCGTCCGAAATAAATTACCGACAAATATGCATCTGGTGGCGATGTCATTCCTCACAACATGATCATAAAAATGTTATCCCTTAGATACAAAAAATTATTTTTCATACAAACATCGTCAATGACATTAACAAAAGCTATTTATAATTTAAAACTTAGAAGCCTTTAGCTTACAATATCTAGAACCTGCATTTTCCCACCATAGCATCGGTATAGCCGGCCGTGGACTGTCCCACATAAATAAAAACCCAAGCCTTAATTTAGTTCAGATTTTAATACCTTTTGATATCACTTATATCTTAACTCTCAAAAATAATATTACAAAATTGGGCGACAAGGACAGAAGACAATTAATACAAAAAATATAATATACCTAAAAAGAAAGTACACCATTACAAAAACGAAAATAATCAAATTCTGCGATAATTTTAACTGCTCAAACTATTTGCTAAATATAAACCTGGTGAAACAACGTCTGTGACCGGACATTAGGTATATACGAATAGTAAAGCTTTAAACGATAACAAAAACCTAAAATCACCTAATTATTGGAAATCTGGAAATTAATTGGCCTCGATGACATTGCGAATTCTTGGTGGTCCGACGATAGGAAACTAGCGTCGATTGCATATTACCTATTAATTTTGATAATACATTTATAAATATAATGACAAAAGGGATGTACTGGGGATGGCAATGACCCCATTTGTATTATAAAATGTAAACAAAAATTCCACAGGATACAGGAACTTTACCAATCAAAATCTCCCCACCATTCCTTAACAATGTTATCATATAAAAAACATACTCTCTATACTATCTTTCGAAATAACTTAACACATAAATAAAAGACCATAAAAAACCAGAACACATAACATTAATTAATACTAATAAAACAATACTTACAAATATAAAACAACAAACTTCCCGATCGAAAACCCCCAGTATTGACATAGAGCATCACCAAGCATACGTATCCCTTATAAGATGTTCAAATAACATTGAACAAATTAAAATTGGTCACCAGCCGGAAATCAACAATACCATATATTAGAAAATAAATAGAATAACAAATGTATTCATAACATAGTAATAATGCTATTTAACAAGCCTCAAACACTTTCGACCATAATAATAACCACTAACTTATGCAACGACTAGACTCAACGAGACCAACCAAGACACCTATAAAGATTTATCAGTTTCTATTGAAAAAGTAACCACAGTGAATTATAAATATGAGGGTGGCAATGAAATTGAAAGTGAAACAAATAAACAACTGAGAAACGATATAAATTAAGAGTAAAAGTGACTATAGAATCAGAATGAAATGAAACTGAAACGAAAATACATGAACACAAAACAACTAATTTGAGGACCCTGACACAAACAATTTTTTAAAAACACTGACAAACATGGAATAAAAAACTACTATTAAGGTAGACAGGGACACTAATAATATATCAAAAAAACTATGCTTTACTTTACATATAAAATATAACCCAACCAAAAAACAACAAAAAACAAAAACCAATACACCAATTTCAGAAATGAACAGACATAATAACTCACAAAACAACAACTCAAAACGACTTTTATAACAGTCGAAGACAAAGTTCTACACCAACGAAAAATTGTCAACGCCCTAAAAAATTGGAACACTAAATACAACTACGATACCTAATTTAATGATAAAAAATTATAACCGGATCTGACAGGAACACCATTTTCCTTATCTCCCATTAAATACTTCTCATACACACCCATACCAATCACACTTTAACGGAGTTCCAAAACATATTGACGCCCGGACAAACTTAAATAATGCAGTAACTAATCTCGTTGTAAAAAATATCGTTGGTAACCAAAACTACACCGACACACATTTATGCACCTTCATTAGAGTATCAACACAGAGCAGAATTACAAAGTCAAATTGACATACTATTAAAGCCGGATTAGTAATACTACAATTTCAAAAATTTGCAGCCCCCCGCCTTCATCGTAACAAAGAAGACGTCGGATATATCGCCTAGGTTGTCTCCTAATCAAGAAAATAACCGCAGAGTATAGAATGTGTCCATATCCAATTCACGAACTAATAGCTTATTAATGAGCTTTATAGAAGCATCAAGTATTTTCCCTCTTTAGACTTAAATAGTAGGGTTCTTTCAATTGGAAGACGGAAAAGAACACTACACAGTTAGCATTTACTTGTACTGGGGTAATGACTTTACTAGCTTACCTAAGGTTATACAAACTAGATAGTGTCTTATCCTCAAAGGGAGTCTCCACCACAAGATTTCACCAATTAATTATATAAATCATTAGTAATTTATTTGATGACTTAGGCTCATTGGTCCAAAAATTAGAAACCAGCTACCATTACTTTGAGCTTTTGAAATTATAGATACAAGCAAATTTTCTTAACACAAACGCAATGTCATTTTATATTCTCTTGGACACGATCGAACTGGCTAGGACACAAATTTCAACAGACGACTCACACGCCCTAAACAAAAATATTTACACAGCAATAACAGCAATTTAACCCGCCCCCAACACAATAAACGCCGTGAAGGTCATATGTGGGTATTTGTCAAATTTTAAGTGACATGTACACCGATTTGCTAAAGAATAGCACGCCCATTACGAGAATATCCACAAACACGTACAAAACAACAATTAGTGGGTTGAATGAATATGAGAAGTTCTTTAATTAAACTAAAAGAAAATGTTCATATCAGACCTTTACTTTAAGCACTTTTGACAATGACAAGTTTTCTTAAACCTAGACGCATCCTGCTAGGTTTGGGGTGCATGCATCGACAATTCAAACCGACATCTTAACTATTGGTTATGCTTCAGAAGCTCTTGGATTCGGAAAAAGACACCTAATCATCCCACCACCCTAGAATTAATAGGCTTTGTATTGTATCACTACTTTCCGAGAAGAATATTTTTGGGACGTACAATCGATGTAGTCTGTGATAATATCCAGTTTCACTCTCTAAATAATTTACACAATTCCTACAGAAGAATTGCGCCTAACATTAACAATAATCGAATTTTTGCTTTGAATTTTTCTAAAAAAGCAAGAAAAACAAAGTGGCGATGGCATAATCGCGAAATGCCATAACAATATTACACAAAATATCACATTTAAACGAAAACGATAAATATCGCATAACTATAAACGGCTTAGAAACCCAAAAATACATGACAAAATTTTGTCAGAATAATTAAAGGACTACTAACGAATACGACCATACTAGTATAAACGAAATCGAGACATTCACATGCACGAAATCTTCTTAAACGTTTCGCCCAAGGGAAAATCACCATCCTTATAGTAATTCACGAAGTGATAATAACTACAATATTAAACTGCATATCACGAATGCCTCACAGGGGGAACCTATGGGAATATCCAGACTATACCTCAAATACAAGCAAAATATAATAGGACAACAAAACTTAAAGAAACATAGACTCTATTACAATCTAGCCACCTGTAAAAAAAACACACAATTAAGAGGCAACCACAAACCAATGGTTATTAAACGTTTATCTACTAACAGGAACCCATATGCCAAACACAACGTTTGATCTTAGGACACTCCCCACAAATTAATAAAACCAATATGTATTATTTGAATAGTAATACCCACAAACTATTTAATCCAACACGAAAAATCTGCCACTGAGAATTACATAACAATTTATTTTTATAAATTATATCACAAATGGGGATGTTTCACAATTTTTTCTTCCGCCGAGGGTACTAACTTTAGGACAACAAATAGTAAGTATTTGCATTCACTTGGAAACTAATAACCAAATTTACAACCGTTAACTCACACCAACCTCCAGAATAGTGGACCACGTTAAGGCACAATATGTAGCTCATTAAAAAATTCTGTATGCAAATACTATACACTTGGTTAACGAATATCCCCTATATCCAGATACGGTATAAACGCAAACTCCCAAATAACTACCAAAAGCAGTCTTTTCTTTTGCCTGGATCAGAACCACTCTTTCTCTTTGATCACTAACAATACATACTGAACTCCCTTTTTAAATACTATTATGATAAAAAGATAGAATAAACTCACAAAAACATTAGACACACTCTTCCCAATATAAGAAAAAGCACAATTAAAAACGAACAATAACCTGATAAAAACAAAAATTAATTAAGACATGAGGAGTATGGTTTTGCAAGAAATTTCCCTTATTATCGCGCAAGGAATGTTCCTAAATTAGCCCAACTACAGGGTCATTTAACAAACTCGAGAAACAATAATGAATTAATACACACAACTCAAATAACAATCAAAAAAAACTCTGAAACAGTAGAACTATAACATGTCCGACCGCTTAAAACTTACGCATCTCGAGACACACACAGGTCGATAAGGAGATTTTAATTGCTAACTTATCTATATGAAAGCACTAATGCTGAATGTGTGTAATCTAGGTGATAATGAGCATAGATAAAGAAAACAACAAAGAAAAAGAAAAGTAAAGGTTAGCATGAGACGTCTTAGTCATGTTCGCAGCTCGCAATTATAATTTAATAATCTAACTAATACTATAGTTTGATAGCTATAAAAGAAGAAGTAAGGCTGTTAGCAAGAAAAATTAGCTTTTTGAAAGTATACACTTTTTATGTTGGGCTGAAGACAGTTAAGCCACGATTTTAGAGAGATCTATTAATATTAATGCATATTTAATTTTAGTGTACCGAGGATCCGCAAATCTTTCACTTCCAATTCCGACCATCTGTTATCTCTCAATATACCGCTTAAGACCGATTTATGGACTCCCTCGCTTGCTGCATTGTATAGTTCACAAATCCTGATGCCGCGCTGTTTGAGCGCTCTTTTCAGTGTTTATAAGAAGTTCGTACATAGACCAGAACTGTAAAAGATCCAATACAAAAGAGAAGAAGAGAAAACATTTTTTTTTTAGTTATCTAAATAAGAAGAGATATCGAGAATCTCTCCGGTGAAAGCCCGGTAATATAACCTTAGATTATAGTATTAATTGATATCTATATTGTCTCAAGTCTATTTATTAATTTTAGTAATTCTTCGATATGGGTAAGTGTATGAAGACGAAAATATATATACGATCGAAACTAGTTTAAGTTTAGCTGAACTTTCTCCAAGATGGTTTATAACGAAGATTAGCAGTAATTATACAAGTTTAAACCACATAATTTTACATTTCCTGTAAAAATATTCCCTTGCTATAATAATTCTCCTTTTCTCAGAATTCCGAACCTCCATGACAACCATATTACACATTATCACACATCGATACACATTTCTTTTAGCTATCAATATGTACAAAATAAATTAGTTAATATTGCATTCAAATGTCATTATATATAAACCTCGCATTCAAAATTATATTACGTTTCTTATAAACATTTGAAAAGTACTTCTTGGATTTGTTCTATAAAGAAAATAATCAAATACATTTCTCTTTCACGCAATAGACCAATTATACGCTAACCTTACATTTATAAGTACCAACACCTCAAACACATCAACTGAACGAACTGCAGTTTCTGTAACTTGTAAATAAATACATTGTTAATATATTACATTACCTACTTTGAAATTCACTCTAACCAAGTTGACCTTTACCAGTGAATTTTGACGAATTTCGACTCCTTAAACTTTATTTTATCCCAATTCAACAAAAATTTCTACCGTCACTCGACGACTGGTTGGTGAGGGCACACCCAAAAAGAATGGGGTGGAGTGTAAAGATATGCATAAATTCATCATGTAACAAGCTCACCACAAAGTCACTTAATTTAACTTGAGTTATAAACGTGACTTCTTTATGTTCAACACTCATAAGTCCACTATTTGCCATTTTTCTATCACATAACGCATTTCTACTGTCGAATCCGTGGGGCAAGATGGTATTTACAAAATAATAACCAACAAAGAAACCACATACTTACGCTTAAAGATAACCCTTCGGAGAGGGGGCAGATGTCACTAGGGTCGGGAAACTAACATTAAACGAAACGAGAGAAATATCGGACCCGCCCACACGCAAATAGCTTTAAAGCATATGCGATACAAAGAGAAACAAAAGAAATGTAACTTCCAAGCAAACCACTGTTGGATGGTTAGCCTTTAAAATCTACATACACCACAATAGGAAACGCATTACCCACTAATAACAGAACAACCAATCAGTGCGAGTATAGGTCGGGTTACCACTAATGTATTGAGAATGACCGAGACGCACGGCGCACAGAGTACACACCTATTGTAGCGCATAACTAAAAAAAAAAAATTTCGATTGGTAGTTGCCTGCACGTCCCGCCGTGGCACATAATAGACCTCATAACCACCCCATTCACCCCTAGCACCCTCGATGATCACGTCTCTGTCACGTGAGTGGACACTCCACATGAGCGCTCACCTGCCAAGCTCAGTGTTCCGGGTGCAGACGTAGTTTATCGAGGGGCCGCCATGATCGGTTTTGGCTTGTTAGAAATGCGGTGACATTCGCTCTGGCAGCGAAGTCCCGCACCACATAATCTACTACAAATTCTAGATTTTCTTGTTAAGACTATAACCCTATTTTCTTATTAATCCACCTTATGATATCATCGTATCGTCTCTGCAGGAAAATAGTCAGACGTGAGCGCCAGCACAAGGTAATGAATTGTTATATTTGACAGGTTGTTCCGCGAGTATGCCTACAGTTTTCGTCTTATATATTCTCAGGTTTCTTTGAAGAAAACATTATTCTTTATTTGGCCGAACCTACCGATATGGAAACCCCGCGATTTCCTCTACGCGAAACCCATTAATTCCACACGACCTTTCTTCCTGCCAATTTCAATTAATCTTATTTTCTCTTTTTTTTTGAATTATTACGATGAATATAAAGACAAGTTATAATCTAAATATGCAATATGCCCCAACGTTGCATATGTTGTAGTAACCAAGTTTGACAACAAAGGAAATCCAAACGTTACCGTGTCTGGCTAGATCTCGCGACGTAGACGCCTTGTATGGTATAGCTTTATGTGCCAAAGGTAACGAAGGACGTAGTTCAAAGGGACGGTTGGAAAAAAGCCGTAGATCTTTGTACAGAGCAAGGCGAAATACACAAGTACACGCTGGAAAAGTCAGCCCACAACGCCGTCAAAACGACGACTGGGCTCACAAACCAGAACGACGTTGGGTTTTATAAAATGACCGAAAACGCTGGAGGGAGGCAAGTTCGCGAAGTTTCTAGTGGTGTGAAGTTAGCCCCCCACCCAAACTTAATGCTCTCCAAATAGTTTTGTACCCTCATTATTTTATAAATTTGTAACTATGTAACCAACTTTTTAGAATTTGTAACATCACCGTTACGAGTTCTAGCGAGTTTTAAATGGGGGCTACTTCACGTAGCCGCCCCACAACTTGTCAAATCGCTTACACATAATTTTTTTATATCCTCTTGATTTTGTAACGATTTGTAACCCCAAAGTTGAATTATTTGTAACTCACGTATTCGAGATCTGGGATTTCCACAATGCAGGGGCAGCTATCCAAATTGTCCAATCGTTCCAAATATTTTGTTTATTCCTTATGCTTTTAATATATGTAACCACATTTGTATTAATTTGTAACCTCAGTATTCGAGATATGGGATTTCAAAATGAGGGCAGCCCCCTCCATATTGTCCCAACTCGCTTCAACACTTTTTGTTATATTCTTTTAGATTGTAACTATTTGTCCCAAATTTGGTATAATATGTACCTCACCGTTTTTGAGATTATGCCCATTCCAAATAGAGGCCCCAGCCCTCACAAGTTGAAAAAATTCTTCAAAACTTTTTAGAAAATTTATTAAATATTTTTATAAAATACTTTTATCTAAGAAATTTAATAAGACAATTAATGGGGTGAGGTAGTAATTATTTTTATGTTTTGAGTCAGAACCTGCAAAGCAGTTATGAAAGCGTAAGCAATTGTCTCTTTTATGATATTTTAAAATTGTTTAAAGTATCGTATTTTAATTAATAATGAATGAAAAAGTAGGAAGGAACTTTCGTAAAAGAAGTACCGCTTTAATGCAATATATATACCTATTGGGCCTATACCAACTTATATATCAATAAATTATATGAAGTATATATGTAATTATGGGGGAACGCAATTCAATGTATCTAAATAAACTTCACCCTTCAAGGAGACAATGAATAGGCAAATTTGTATTTAAATTGTATTATAATACTTGTTGTTTGTTATTATTTTTGGTATAAATATATGTATATGTATTTGATCATAATATTAACATAGATAAATTTATTGTATATATGTAATGTGGTTATGTATTCTGAATTATAATTATGACTTAAAATTATTATCATTTCAGCAGTATGAAAATTTCATTAATTTTATTTATGATTCTATTGGAAATTTTGGCAATTATGTTTCAAGTTCGTAAATCATATACATTCAAATATAATCATATTACAAAGATAGTCAACAAATTTTAGTGATATAATCTGCTGTCATTACTGTGATAAAATTCGAAACATGCTTAATAAATCAATGGAACCGGTATGTAAGGTTTTTTTTTTTTTAATATTCTTGGTATTTTTAAGTTATTTTTAAATGTTCACTCTCAAGCGCTCACTAAGGCCTAAAATATTTAGTTGAGTATTAATAAAGCTACATTAGGAAAAAACCGCTTATTATACTGCCCGTCTGTCAACGAGGAAGCTAATTATAGATAGCTATTATATTCGATATTTATTTAATTATTTCGTTGAATTCAGTTGAATCCCTCTTTTTCATGAGAACTTGCTATTACTCGAACACCGGGAGGATACAAAATTATCCATTTGGATACAAATAGTTAACACTCAAACGGTAAAATAACTACATTTGTTTGAAGCGATTTTTGACGATATGGCGGGGGCTGGCCCTCTTTTGGAATGGATCATACCTCCAAACAACGGTGACGTTACAAATTATAAACAGTAGGTTCCAAATAGTTAAATCAAAAGGATATAACAAACTTTGTTTGAACGCGCTTTGGACAATATGGGGGGGCTCCGTGAAGTTAAGCCCCCAATGGGAAATCGTTATAACTCGGCACGGTGAGTGAGATTGAGGTTCACAAATTTTAAAAAGTTGGTTACAACTAGTACAAATTAAAAAATAATGAGGTTACAAAAAAATTGGAGCATTTAGGTTTGGGTGAGAGGGGCTCACATTCAACAGTACGTTCTCCCGGTTGCACGCGGCCCACCGGGAAATTGGCGATTTCGTTCGGCGCAAACGTGCGGAAATTCCGAATACTGGACTTGCGTGAACATCCACCCCGTTGGGATGCGAGATAAACAAATACATTGAAATGAACGATGCGTATTACAAAGAAACTGCACAATATGAATGGTAAGAAAAGCTTAAACGTAGGTTGACGTTTAGTATTAAACAAAAAAAAAAAAAGCTATAAAAAAAAATAATATATATGACAATGTCGATGAATAATGAATAACATAATTAAGTAGTAAGTATAAGAAATGAGATGAATGAAATACCTCAGTTGTGTTTGAGTGTGAATAAACAAAAAATCTACATAACGAAACAGTAATAACTAGGACATACTAATTAAAAATAATTATAACAGAAAAAATATACCATCATACTAGGAACAAACATTGTATCTATAAAATCTCCATATACACAAGGATTTTAACATTTATGCGATTGTTATTGGAGGCACACATAATTTGAAAAGGTACGAGTATTACAGTGGCTAGCGGCCGGATGGTTCCATGTTGCTTAAGACGCGAACCCACACGCACCACACATCTACCTGGAATCATGGGACGAACGCCTTAGCGGCCATTTTAGTGGAGCTTTGGTTAATACACACAAAACAAATCATTAATACCGATCGCTTCGCATGTGGATCCACAAGATCCAAACTTGCAACCGTTGTCAGGTAATCGTGGAACCGCCAGCTGCTGGAGAATGATTAATAATTTCCATCGATCAATCGTATTTACTTTCGAATCACGAAGTGTTTAGGGTAGCCACTGCCAACAGGATGTCCAATCAGAAAGTGACCTGGGTCAATGCTCAACCATCGGTGTGGGTCCGAGGATAAAAGGGTGATAGGTCGCGAGTTAAGTACAGCCCACTCGAGACAGGACGTTGTAAGATCTTCATATATATAGATATGTAGACCATTCACCGCACAGAAATGTCGTTTAGTGAGATACGAACAGCCGCTTCCCATTAGTTCGCCAAAATGTGGGAGACTGGAGGGATTGAAATACCACTTGCCACCAGCAGTGCGTCAAGCAATGCGGCTTGCCCCCAGGACTGTTGATAAGTCTATTAAGTTGAATCTCAGCTACATAAAGTTAGTTCCGCAATCAGAGAAAATTTCGGCAGGGTAGACTCGCTGCGCTACAAATCTGACTTCGGGCGGCTAGAAAACGCGTCTGTGGTCCCTCGGACACCACCTCAAACATGGACAGCTTACTGAAAGCACACAAAAACTGCAACGTACCCTTTTTACGTCCGCCGATTTCCGTAACCTAATTTCCCGATCTGAAGAGGACTGCAAGTCTCACAACCTTTTTGAAAGGGTTATCTGGATTTGTATCGGCAGCGGGAGATCAGTATGCGAGAAGTTATGGACGCCCGTTGAATTTGAGGAATACCAAAACAATATTACGACGTTATGAATAATGATCTGACCGAATTATCAATATTGAGCCCGGGATAGGGATCTGCGCGAGGTTCACGCCGGTGGGCCGGAAATAGCATGAAAGTTTATGCCAATCGGAGCCCTAGTAGTGGTGAGCTGTGATTTGTATCCCTAACAAGATGGGATAATAATATCGTTTATGAAAAGACGAATGCGAATCGAACCCTACCGAATAAACGAATGTAACGTAACTGGGATATTGCGACATCGGTTTAGGAGGGACACGGTGATTACGGGAATCGTATCAGTACAGGAAATGACACCGATGGGATTCTATTAAACAATAGGAATTGCGGTGTTCTAGTTCCGACGATCGAGTGAGGAGAGGGGTCACAACATGCAAGCTTTGCGAGACACGCTTATAAACGCACATTCGGCACTACACGAAAACCAACGGATATAAGACGGAGAACGTAATACACCATTCGACTGGATTAAATGTCGGTTGATATCATAGAGTCGTTGGGAATTACAATTTCGGCAGTTAGTGAGTGGACCAATGGCGATTCGCAAGTTCATAACGATACGATCTTCACGGATTAAAACTGGACATCCAAATAAAAGCGTTGATTGGCCAATTTCGGATGGCTCACCCCGTGCGAGGTACCTAGTCGGCGGATCAACCTGGATTTGATTAGGCCGTGACATTAGAAGAAGTGTCTACGATTCAGATGAATCTGTTCAATACATTACTTGAATTGTATCGTGGGGTTGATTCATATCATAGAACATGGACAAATCTGTCTAAGCGAGAGTATCGGATATGGTGAGTGGAATCAGAACCGCTTCCTACGAATTACTCCACTATGTAACTAAAAAAAGGGCACCGCCATTAATTCTAATCGCGCGTATCGTTATGTTTTGAGTGTGCTAGTTTTGTTTTGTACCCATTAAAAACACCGGAAGTGACTCGGGCAGCGCCTAATACGTAATATATTATTGTGGCGTAGCGCGTATCGACGCATCACGACTCGCGGCGTAAAAAGGCGACCCCTGAACGAATAACTGTTCGGTAATGTAACGACTTTAAAACGGGAGATCCCGAACGAAATACATCTCTTTGTTCCTCAAGTTGCAGTGTGGAGAGAAGTTTTTCGTTCGGGATCTCCCGGTTTAAATGTCGTTACGAATACCGAGACATATTATTTCTGTTCATGGGTCGCCTTGTTTACTCTCGGATTCTGTGATGCGTCTATACGCGGCTACGCCACAGTAATATATATACGTGTATTAGGCGCTGCCCGAGACACTTCCGTTTTTTAATGGGTACGAAAACAAAACTAGCACCACTCAAAGCGATAACGATACCGCGATTAGAATTAAATGCGGCCTTTTTATTAGCAAAGTGGATGAATCGTATTAAGGCGGTTCTGGATTTCCAGCTCACCATAGTCGATACCTGCGCTTAGACTGATTTGTCCATTGTTCTATTATGATGGAATACACCCCACGAAACATTCAAAGTGAATGTATTTAACAGAGTTCATCAGATCGTTACACTTCTTCTGAGATGTCACTGGTCCTATATCAGATCCGAGGTTAATCCCGCCGACTGTACCTCACGGGGAGTGAGGCCATCCGAATTGGCCAATCTAACGCTTTTATTGGAGTGGTCCCAGTTTTATCCGTGAAGATCGAACTTTATGGAATAGCGAATCGCCATTGGTTCCACTCGACGAACTGCCGGAAATTTAATCCACGACTCTAGTGATTCAAACCGACGATTATCCAGTCGAATGGTTTATTACGTTCTCGTCTTATGATCGATTGGTTCGTGTAGTGGCGCGAATGTTGCGTTTTATTAATCGGTGTCGTCGCAAAGCTTTGCATGTTGACACCCCGTCACTCGATCGTTCGGAACTGAACACCGCCAATTCGGCTATTGTTATAGAATCCCAACGGTGTCATTTTCCTGTACTGATTAGCGAGTTGGCCCGAGAATCACGCGTGTCCTCCAAACCGATTGCGCAATTATGCCCATTTATCGATGACGATCGTATTATTCGGGTAGGGGGTCGGATTCGCCATTCGTCTTTGTCATACGATAGTAAATATCCCATCTTGTTAGGGAAACAATCACATCTCACCGTACTACTAGTGCGCCGATGGCATAAACTTACATGCTATTCGGGCCCACGGCTGTTGACCTCGCTCATATCCCGTCAATATTGGATCATGTCGGTCAGATCAGTTATTCATAACGTCTTAAGTAAATTTTTGGTATGCATCAAATTCGACGGGCGTCCAGTACCATCTCTCATAGCTGATCTGCCCGCTGCTCGAGTACAAGATCGCAGACCCTTTCAAAAGGTTGGTGTAGATTATGCAGGTCCTCTTCAGATGCGGGAAATTAGGTTACGGAAATCGCGGACGTATAAAGTGTACGTTGCAGTTTTTGTGTGTCTTTCAGTTAAGGCTGTCCATTTTGAGGTGGTGTCCGATTTGACCACAGACGCGTTTCTAGCCGCCCTAGACAGATTTGTAGCTCAGCGAGGTCTACCTGCCGAAATTTTCTCTGATTGCGGAACTAACTTTATTGGAGCTGATATTCAACTTAATAGACTTATCAACAGTCCAGGGGGGCAAGCCGCATTGCTTGACGCACGTTCTGGGTGCAAGTGGAATTTCAATCCCTCCAGTGCTCCCCATTTTGGCGAACTATGGGAAGCGGCTGTTCGTTCAGCTAAACGACTTCTGGTGCGGGTGATGGGTCTACATATCTATATATATGAAGAACTTACAACCGTCCTGTCGCGAATTGAGGCTGTACTTAACTCGCGACCAATCACCCTGTTATCCTCGGACCCACACGATTTTGAGGCATTGACGCCAGGTCACTTTCTGATTGGACAATCCTTGTTGGCAGTGCTACCCAAAACACTTCTTGATTCGAAATTAAATACGATTGATCGATGGAAATTATTAGATCAGTGTCACCAGGCATTCTGGCGGAGATGGTCCACTGAATACCTGACAACGTTGCAAGTTTGATCTATGTGGGTATCCACAGTGCTAGCGATCGGTATTAATGATATGGTTTTTGTGGTAGATAACCAAAGCTCCACCTTAAATTGGCGCTAAGGTCGTGTCGTCGCCATTATTCCAGGTGATGATGGTGTGGTGCGTGTTGTTCGCGTCTTAACGCAACATGGGGAACTCATCCGGCCGCTAGCCAAATTAATACTCTTACCATTTCATAGATAATTTGTGGCCTCCCTAACGGAATCGCAGTAAATGGTTACAAACCTTGTGTATATTTATATTTATATTAAACATGTTTGTTCATATTGTATGATGTGTTTATTTTTTCTTATTTATAATTATTTTAATTATTATTTCCTAGTTTATTTACTGTTTCGTTATTTAGTTTTTTGTATTCACTCAAACAATGTATTTTTCATTTTTTTTCTATTTATTATGTATTCATTATTCTATGGACATTGTATATATATGAATTTTTTTTATGATAGCTGTTATTTTTTTTTGTTAATACGAAACGTCAACCACTGTGTTAAGCTTTTCTCCATTCATCATTGTGGCAGTTTCTTGTAGATTACGCATCGTCATTTCAATGTATTGTTGTGATGCTGCGCATCCCAACGGGGGGTGGATGTTCACGCAAGTCAAGTAATCGAATTTCCGCACGTTTGCGCCGAACGAAATCGCAAATTGCCCGTTTGGCCGCGTTGCAAGCGTAGAAACTTACGTGTGTGAAGTTAGCCCCCCACCCAAACCTAAATGCTCCAAATTTTTTTGTAACCTCATTATTTTAATTTGTAACTATTTGTAACCAACTTTTTAAAATTTGTAACCTCACCGTTTCCGAGTTATAACGAGTTTCTCAATGGGGGGCTAACTTCACGTAGCCCCCCCATATTGTCCAAATCGCTTCAAACAAATTTTGTTATATTCCTTTTGATTTGTAACTATTTGTAACCAACTTTTTATAATTTGTAACTTCACCGTTTTTGAGTTATGACCATTCCAAAATGAGGGGCCAGCCCCCTCCATATTGTCCAAATCGCTTCAAACAAATTTTGTTATATTCCTTTTGATTTGTAACTATTTGTAACCAAATTTGTATAATTTGTAACCTCACCGTTTTCGAGTTATAGCAAGTTTCTCAGTGGAGAAATAGGGGAATTCTAAACTGAATATCAACGAAATAATATAAAATAAATAGATATAATGCAAACTATATTACTTCACTCGTTGACATACGGCTGTATAATAATCGGTTTTTCCTAAAGTATATTGTAATAATACTCAATAATAATTTAGGCCTTAGTGTGCGCTGTGAGAGTACATTTAAAAATAACTTAAAAATACCAATATATTGAAAAAAAAAAACCTTACATCCGGTTTCCATTGAGTTTATTACGCAGTGTTCGAATTTTATCACAGTAATTACAGCGATTAAATCACTAAAAATAGAATGACTATCTTTGTATATTATTATATTATAATGTATATTTTACTAACTTGAAACATAATTTTCCAAATATTTCCAATATTAATCATAAAAAATTAAATGAAGAATTTCATGTACTTTCCATAAATTATAATAATTATAATTCATTAATTATAATAATATATACATAACCACATAACATATATACAATAAAATATCTATGTATATATTATTATAAATACGATATACATATATTATACCAAAAATAATACAAACACAATATTATAATACAATATATATACAGTTGCGTAGTTTCATTTTCTCCTTGAGAGGGGTGAGTTTATATAGAACATTGAGATTTCGTCCCCATAATTACATATATACTCATATATTTAGTGTTATATATAAAGTGTTATATGCAATAGGTATATAGTATTCAGTAAGGTACTTTTTAATAATAACTACGTTATACATTCATTATTAGTTAAAATGACGATACTTTTAACAATTTTAAATATCAATAAAATATAAAATGTCATAACTCTTCATTTCTTTTCAGTTTTCTGACCAAAACATAATAATAATTACTACCACAATAATTGTCTATCAAATTTTATGATAATATTATATTATAAAAATATTTAAGGTAAATTTCTAAAAATTTTTGAATAATTTTTTCAACTTGTGAGGGGCTGGCCTCTTTATTTGGAATGGTCATAACTCAAAAACGGTGAGGTTACAAATTATACAAATTTGGTTACAAATAGTTACAAATCAAAAGGAATATAACAAAATTTGTTTGAAGCGATTTGGACAATATGGAGGGGGCTGGCCCCTCATTTTGAAATGCCCATATCTCGAAAACGGTGAGGTTACAAATTATACAAATTTGGTTACAAATAGTTACAAATCAAAAGGAATATAACAAAATTTGTTTGAAGCGATTTGGACAATATGGAGAGGGCTGGCCCCTCATTTTGAAATGCCCATATCTCGAAAACGGTGAGGTTACAAATTATACAAATTTGGTTACAAATAGTTACAAATCAAGAGGAATATAAAAAAATTTGTTTGAAGCGATTTGGACAATATGGGGGGGCTACGTGAAGTTAGCCCCCCATTGAGAAACTCGCTATAACTCGGAAACGGTGAGGTTACAAATTCTAAAAAGTTGGTTACAAATAGTTACAAATTAAAATAATGAGGTTACAAAAAAATTTGGAGCATTTAGGTTTGGGTGGGGGGCTAACTTCACACACGTTAGAAACTTCGCGAACTTGCCTCCCTCCCGCCGTTTCGTCATTTTAAAACCCAACGTCTTTTCTGGTGTTGTGATGCCGCCGTCGTCGTTGTTGAGCTGCTGTTGGTGTGGCTTGACGTTGCAGCGTGTACTTGTGTATTACGCCGTTGCTGTGACAACGATCTACGTCTTGTTCCGAACCGTCTTTGAACTACGTCTTCGGTTACCATTTGGCACATAAACGCAATACCATACAATTCGTCTACGTCGCCGAGAAGCTAGCAGACACGGTAACGTTTGGATTTCCTTGTTGTCACAAGTGGTTACTACAGACATATGCCCGTTTGTGCATATGCATATTTATAGTTATACTTGTCTTTATATTCATCTGTAATAATACAAAAAAAAGAGAAAATAAAAGAAAATTTAAATGTGGCATTAAGAAAGGGGTGGGTGTTGGAATTAAGGGTGTCGCTTAGGGGAAATCGCGGGGTGTGAGTCCGAGAATCGTTTAGGTTCGGCCAGAATAAAGAAATATGTTATCTTCAAAGAAACCGTGAGAAAATATAAGACGAAAACTGTGAGGCAAAACACTGCGGAACAACTGTCAAATATAAAAATTCCTTACCTTGTGCTGGCGCTCGACGTCTGACTAATTTCTGCAGAGACGGACGATGACACAAAGGAGTTATAATAATAAAAAAGGGGAAATACAAAACAAGAAAATCAGGAGGATAAAATGTAGAGAAAAGGTTGGATCGGTGACTTCGCTTCCAGAGCGAATTCACCGACGATATCAAACAAGCCAAAACTCGATCAAGTCGTCTCGGAAAACCAACTTCGTTCCCCGGAACACAGATTTGGTCAGGAGAGCTGGCTCATGGTTGGAGTGTGCGCACACACTGTGACGAGAGGACGTGATCATCGAGGGTTCTAGGGTGTGAATTTTGGTGTTTTATGATTTCTTTAATATGCCGACTGCGTGACGGTCCGGTCAACTACCAATCGAAATTTATTATTTAATCGCTACAATATGCGTGTTGGACACATTGCGGCCTTTCGTCTCGGGTCAGTTCTCAAGTACATATGTTTTACCCTACCTAAACTACGCATGATTTTTTTGTTCTTTTAATGTGTGTGAAATTCGTTTCCATAAAGTGTTTATGTTAGTATTTTAAATTTCTACCATCCAACGATTTATTGCTTGAATTGACCCTTTCTTTGTTACTCTGTTGTATCGCAGTATTTTAGAAAGCTATGTGCGTTTGTCGGTACCGATATTTTTCTCTTTTTCGTTTAATTTATGTTTCCGACCCTAGTGATCATCATCCCTCGTCCGTGAAGGTTATTCTTTAAGCTTAAGTATGTGTTTTCTTTTTTTTGTTATTATTTGTAAATACCATCTGTGTCCCGAGCGGATCGAATGTTAGTATGTCTTTATTTTGAAGGAAAAATGTCAAATAGTTACATATGGTGTTTAACATAAAGAATTCAATATTATAACACAAGTAATTAAGTACTTGTGTGAGCTGTGGTTACAATTATGATATGTATGCATATCATTACATCCACCCCAGTCTTTTTTGGGTTGTGCCCTCACAACCATCGTCGATGTGGACGGTGTAGAAATTTTTTTGAATTTGGAAAATGAAAGTTGAAAGTTGTCGAAAGTTCGTCAAAAGTTCACTTGGTAGAAGTTCAACTTTGGTTAGGCAGTTGAATTTTCAAAGTTAGGGTAGATGTAATGAGTATTAACAATGTATTAATGTTACAATATGACAGTAAAACGTGCTATCTTGACATTTGTTATATTTTTAGGGTACATATAAAAGTTAAGTTTGTAAATTGTTACAATTCGTGAAAATTATAAATTCTTAGAATATGATTTCTTTTATAGAACAATCCAAGAATTACATTTCAAATGTATATAATGAGAACGGTATATAATTATGAATGCGAGTTTTATATAAAAGTTGACATTTTATGCAATAATACATAATTTTATTAGTACATATATATATCTAAAATAAATTGGTGTAACTATTTGTTGAAAATGTGAAAATGGTTATACATTGAGTTTCGTAATCTGAGAAAAGGGTGATGAAATATTATATAAAGTTAATATGTTTTACATTTAGTGTAGAATTAATTACTATTAAACTATAGAAATTATGATTATTAAATACAATTTTTTTATAAGTTCTTAATCTTACTATTTCGTGGTATATAATTTCTTTCATAGAACAAACCAAGAATTATAACTTAAAATTATAAATAAGTTGTAAATTATTATCAATTTAATATATATCTTAATTAAGAGTTACAGCATATATAGGATTTTTTTAATATATAATAAAAAAAAAATTTTTTTTTTTTTTTGATTTTACAGTGTTTGTTAACTTTTATAACACAAAATAGTAAACATGTTTAAAGTAATTAATCATAAGCTTTGATCATACAATATTTCTTAAGGTTTTAAATCTTATATAATATGTTAAATGAATATAATAATTGTGACCTTTTGACAAAATAATGATAATTAATATAAAAGTTATAAATAGGTTCTTTCTACCATAAAGTTTTAAATCTAATTTATTCTTGGTGTATATTTTCTTTTATAGAACAGACCAAGAATTATATTTATATTATTAAATAAATTGTGAATTAAAATGAATTAAACATAATTTTTTTTTTTTTTTTTTTTTTATTCCTTATATGTTACAAAGTTCATATGTTCATTAGAAATTTAGCAATTTAAATTCTCCTTATCTTCCTGTGTGTTTCTCGAGAAGTAAGGTTTTAAGCGTCTGACATGAAAAGTATCTACTGTTTCATGATTATTTAATGTTAGTTTTATTTTGTAGTTAAGTTCATTAATTTTTTCTAGTATTTTAAAAGGACCTCTGTATTTGGGGGCTAATTTAGGAGACATTCCTGTCTCTAAAAAGGGAAATTTTATCATAACCAAATCACCCTCATTGTATGTAATTAATTTATGATTTTGATCATGATATTTCTTTTGTGTAATTTGTGCTTTTTCTATTATATTTGGAATAGTGTTTCTAATGTTTTGGAGTTGTTCTATGGCTTTTATCATATCGTATGGTAGGTTTTCAGGAATTATTTTATTATCAATAGGAAAGTGTGGTTCAAATCCATGCATTAAATAGAAAGGACTGAATTTGGTAGTAGTTTGGGGAGTTGCGTTATAGCTTAACGTTATATATGGTAAATAGTATGACCATCGTGATTGATTATTTTCTACATAATTTTTTTAATGAGCTACATATTGTTCCGTTAACTTTTTCCACTAATCCTTGAGTTTGAGGTGAGTAACTGGTTGATAAAATTTGTTTTATTCCAAGTGAGATGCAAATATCATTTACTAATTTGTTCCGAAAGTGAGTACCTCTGTCGGAAGAAAAATTTTGAAAACATCCCCATTGTGATATAATTTCTAAAATAAATTTTACTGTTAATTCAGCAGTGGCAGATTGGGTTGCTTTTGTGAATAAATATTTTGTGGTATTACAAATTGCAACTAATACATATTTTTTATTATTACTTGTTGGTAGTGGTCCTAAGTAGTCAAACGTTAGTTTTTGCAATGGTTTCCCTGTTAGTATAGGTATAGGTTTTAATGAACCGATTGGTTTTCCCTCTAATTTTTTATTTTTTTGACATTGTGGGCAAGATTTAATATATTCTGAAGTATCTTTAATTATTGTTGTCCAATAATATTTTGCTTGAATTTTATGTATAGTTCTGGATATTCCAGTATGTCCCCCTGTGGGCGATTCGTGATATGCAGTTAATATTTTATTTATTAGTACTCGTGGAATTACTAAAATTAGTTTGATGTTTCCCGGTTGTGTAAAGCGTTTATAGTACAGTATGTTGTCGTGCATTGTGAATTGTCTCGATTTTCTTTTTATACTATTATGGGTCTCTTCGTTATTTAGTGCTTTAATTATTTCTGAGCAAAATTTGTCATTATGTTGTTGGGTTTCTAAGCCGTTTATATTTATATCTAAATTGTATTCGTTTTCGTTTAAATTTGATATTTTGTTAATATTGTTAATGGCATTTCTCGATAATGCATCTGCCACTTTGTTTTCTTTGCCTTTTTTATAAATAATATCAAAGTCAAAATCTAATAATTTTAATGTTAGTCTGGCAATTCTTGCTGAAGGAATTTTTAAATTTTTATAGTATTGAAGACTGATATTATCACAGAAAACAGTGAATTTACGTCCCCAAAGATATTCTCGAAAGTAAGTGATACCAAAACAAAGGCCTAATAATTCTAGGGTGGTGGATGAATATGTTCTTTCCGAAGTCAAGAGCTTTCTTGAAGCATAACCAATAGGGTGTAATATGTCGTTATGAGATTGTTCGATGCAAGCTCCCAAACCTAGCAGGGATGCGTCAATTGTTAAGAAAACGTGTTTGTCATTGTCAAAGTGCTTAAGTAAAGGTTCTGAAATGAGACATTTTTTTAGTTTATTAAATGAATTCTCATGTTCATCAAGCCAAGTAATTTTGTTTGTACTTTTTTTGATTATTTCTGTAAGTGGGTGTGCTATTTTAGCAAAGTCTTTTACATGTTTCCTATAATATGAGCACATACCCACAAATGACCTTACGTCTTTTATTGTTTTTGGCGTTTTAAATTCTGTTATTGCTTTAGTATTTTTGTTTAGGGGTGTTATTCCGTCTGTTGAAATTTGGTGTCCTAGCAGTTCTATCTTGTCATAGAAAAAATGACATTTCTTTGTTTTAAGAGAAAAATTTCATGGTATCTATAATTTCAAAAGCTCTACGTAAGTTGGTTAGGGCTTGTTCAAAATTTTTGCCATATGAGGCTAAGTCATCAATATAAATTACTAAGGATTTATATAATATTGGTGAGAATGCTTTGTTTAGCTCCCTTTGGAAAATAGCACTACTATTTTTATAACCTTGAGGTAATCTAGTGAAAGTCATTAACCCAAGTACAGATGTAAATGCTAACTTGTATTGGTCGTTTTCGTCTACCGGAATTTGAAAGAACCCACTATTTAAGTCTAAAGAGGTAAAATACTTTGAGTCTTCTAAAGCTCTTAATAAGTCATTAGTTCGTGGAATTGGATATTGATCACATTCTACTCTGTCGTTTAGTTCTTTATATGATACAACTAGGCGATATGATCCTACGTCTTTCTTTTTTACTAAGAAGGCGGGGGCTGCAAATTTTGAAATTGTAGGTATTACTATTCCGGCTTTTAAAAGTTTGTCAATTTGACTTTGTAATTCCTGTCTCTGTTGTGGTGATACTCTATGAGGAGCATTAAATTTTGGGTCGGTGTAGTTTGGTTTCATGATAATTTTACACGGAGTTATGTTAGCTGCATTTATGTTAGATGTGTCTGTCGTAAATATGTGTTTGAACTCCGTTAATAGTTTGATTGTTTGGTTGTGTTGATAAGTATTTAAGTTGGGAGATATGGAAAAAGGTGTTCCTTCAGAGTCTGTTATAATTTGTTTATCATTAGAATTGGTATCGATATTTGTAATTATTTTTCCAATTTTATAGTGCGTGGACAATTTTTCTTTGTGTAGAACATTGTCTTCGACATTTGATAAATCGTGTTTTATTTGTTGTTTATTTAGTATTATGTCGTGTTCATTGTCATAAATGTTGTTATTGGGTTTGGGGTTAATTTTATTTTGATATTTAATTAAATCATTATTGTGTTGTGATATATTATTAGTGTCTACTACCTTAATATTATTTTTTATTCCATGTTTGTCATTTGTTTCAAAAATTGTTTGTTCATGTGTCCTCAAATAATTTTTGTGTTCATGTATGGTTTCGTTTTCATTTTCATTTTCATTCTTATGTCTATATTCACTTTTACTCTTAATTTTATTATCGTTTTCAGTTTTGTATTTGGTTTCACTTTCAATTTCTTTTCCACCCTCATATTTTATATTTTCACTTTTGTTTACATTTTCAATAGAACTGAAATCTGTTATATTTTTTGTTGTGTCTAGTTTAGTTATTTCGTGTTCATAATTTAGGTGGTTATTAATATTTTCGGAATTTTTTGAGGCTTGAAAATTATTCATTATTACTATGTTATTAGATACATTTTTATTATTTATTTCTAATATATGTGTATTTTTGATTTCGTCTGGGTTAACATATTTTAATTGTTCAATGTTATTTAACATATTATAATGTAACGTATTTTTGTGATTCTCTATGTCAATACATGTTGGGTTTTCGATGGAATTTGTGTTTTTATATGTTGTAAGTATTTTTTTATTAGTATTAATTAAGTTTATGTGTTCTGGTTTTTTTATGTTTTTATTTATGTTTAATTTATTTCTAATAGATATTATAGAGGGTATGTTTTTTATATGGATAACATTGTTAGGGATTTTGTTAGATTTTTTATTTGTAAAGGTTCCTGGTATCCAGTGGGTATTTTTGTTTACATTATATAATACAATATGGGGTCTATTGCCATTCCCATGAACTATACCCGTATTGTCATTATCATTATAAATGTATGTATCAAAATTATAGTAATCTGCAATCGACGCTAGTTCTTCGTCTGACCACCAATAATTCGGCAATTCATCTAGGCCAATTAATTCCAGAATTTCCATAATTGAGGTTATTTTATTGTTTTTGTTATCGTTTAAAGCATTACATATAGCGTATATACCACAATTTCCGTCACTAAGAACGTTTTCACCCGGTTTATATTTAGCAAATATGGTTTTAGCATTAAAATAATCGTCAGAAGTTTGATTATTTTCGTTTGTTGTATTGTTACTTTCATTTAGGTAATGGTTATATATATTTTGTATTAGATTGTTATGTTCCTTGGTCTTCCAATTTTGGGTAATATTATTTTTGTTAAGATGATATATGTGGATATCAAAATTGGTATTCAAAAATTCTGAATAAATTATTTGTTTTATTATTGGCCATTCCCGGCCGTCTAAACCTGATGCTAGGGTGGGAAATGCTATTTCTAGTATATTGAGCTTAAAGGCTTCTAATTTTAAATTATGAATCGCTGTTTGTATGTCATTGTACGATGGTTTGTTGAAAAATAATTTTTTTGTAACTAAGTGGAAAACGATTTTATGATCATGTTGTGTATGAATGACATCTCCAACATATGGCATAATTGTGGGTAATTTATTTCGGACGTCGTATCTTTGACAGATTTCTCTAGCTAAACCTTTGTTCATTTTGAAATCAGACGATACAGAGTGGGCTATTGCGAAATTTGGAGGAGAATCAAAAATATTTCCTTCTATTTCTGTAATGTTGCATTTGTTGATTAATTCATTGTTTTTGTGTTTTATTGTATCTGTATTAAAGGCGTTTAGCTTGATTTCCGTTGTATTGTTTAAAATAATTGTTTTAGAATTAAAATTAATTATGGCATTATTTTCTAAAAGAAAGTCATTCCCAAGTATCATATTACTTGATAAATTTTTTATAACATAGGCTTTTATTTTAAATCTATTATTGTTAATTTTTATATATAGATTAGCAATGCCTAATGTATCTAATGGTTGATTGTCCGGACCTGAAAGTTTAATTCTTGTTGGAATCATTTGTTGATTTGAGTTTAATAGTTGTTGTTTAATACAGCATACATTCGCACCTGTATCAACTGTTATAGGTATCGACTCGTTATTAAATTCAATGTTAATGCATAATGCATTGGAAGTGCTTTGTATTTTATTTATTGTTTGTGAATTTTGTGCTGCAATAAAAGGTGAAATATTATCAGCTAGTTTTGACCTCAAATCTAGTTTTTTTGGTTGTTAGTTAATAAATTACAATGAGTAGCTGAATGTCCACTCTCATTACATAATTGACAAGTGATGGAATTTCTATTTTTTATAAAACATTGTTCCTCTGTGTGGTTGGTCCTTAGACAAAAAGTGCATTGTTTCCTTAAATTATTCTGTGATATGTTATTGTAACTTGTGTCATGTGTTTGATAGTTATTTCGATTGTTATTTTGTTGCACGATAATATTATCGTTGTTACCATTACGAAGAGTGCCACTATTGTTAGTACTGTTCCCACCACGATTGCCACTATTATTGTTATTGTTCATTGTAAATGCAGATGTGTTATATGGGAAGGGACGTCCATACCAGTGTGATGCAACATTTTGTGTTTGGTTTGGGCCTATGGGTTTATTATAGTTATCATAATGATTTATTTGTCGATTATTATTGGGTAACTTGTCGTATTTATTGTTGTATTTTCCATATCGATTATTGTTATTAAAATTGTAATCATTACCATTATTATTTGTTTGCGCTTCCTTCAACTGTTTTTTTAAATCATCTATTTCCGCGCGTAAGTTATTATAATTGTTACTTTCATCATTATAGTTGCTACACTTATTATATTGATTGACATTTCCTAACTTGTGGTTATTGTTATTGAATTTTACATTTTTAAATTGTTCTCTTAAGTTATTAATTTCGTCTTGTAATCTATTATATTTTAAATCGGTACAATTTTCATTATTATTTATCTGCTGAATTTTATTTTGAAAAATAGAGTTCTCTATGTCAAATGGAGATTTTTCTGATTCCCCAGTTACCATAAATTCTATTAAGTCATATTTTCTGATATTATTTTTTAGTTCGTCTAATGTTTTATTTTCCATAATTCCAATGTAACGTGCTATTGAGGGTTTTAACCCTTTCATGATGTTGTGTACTAATTCCCCCTGAGGCATATTTTTGTTAATGCGTCTACATAGGGATTCTGCTTCATTAATATATGAAATTGTCTGTTCATCCGGTAATTGTTTTCGTTTTTCAAGCATAATACGTAGCATGTCAGATTGCGCGATTGGTTCGAATTCTTGTCTAAGTCGAACTTCTAATTCTTCCCATTCAATAAAATCAACTGAATAATGAATATTTTCATAGAAAGTAAGTGCTGCCCCTTCTAGGTATACAGCAATATATTGGGATTTTTCGGAATTAGTCCACCCATTAATTATAGCAGCTCTTTCAAAACGTTTTAGAAACTGATCGATATTCTCCGATATATTTCCCGAAAATTTTCCCGGTTTGAAATAAGGTTTTTTAGTATCTGCCATATTGTTTTTTTCTAATGATTGATCTACGCGTATGGCTGGATTTGGTAAAAAAGGTGTCTTTTCTACTGGAATTTCAAAATCGTCCTGAGAGGATTCAGCCCTTAAATATTTTAATAATCTGTCTCTTAATTCTGTTACTATTCCCGTAGTTTTTAAGTTTCGTCTAGATAGTTCGTTTATCAGGTTTTGTTTATTTAATCGATACACCCAAGAAGTTGATACATTAGAGAGGTCTAAGTCTTCAAAAAGTGATTGATTATTTTCAGAATTGGACATATAGATTTTTGTACTCCAAAAAAAATTCTTATTAAAAAAAAAACTTTTTTTTTTTTTTTTTTTTTTTTAAACTAAGTTAAATTCAGAACTTGAAATTGGAACACTACTTTGGAATTAAAAGTAAATAAGTATATTTATATTATTATTTAAAATTTTTTTTTTGTAATTTTCCGATTTCGGAACAAAATTATAATTAAATAACTCAGTATAATACCACTTTGGGATTTAAAGTAAAAATTGTTTTATATAAATTTCTTTAAGTTTATTAATTTTATAATTCTCCACTCTCGGAACAAAATTATAATTTAATAACTTGACGCAATACCACTCTGGGGTTTAAAAATGAAAATATCTTTGTTTATTTATTTATTTATTTATTTATTTTTATATTTTAAGTTTATTAATTTTTATAATTCTCCACTCTCGGAACAAAATTATAATTTAATAACTTAATGCAATACCACTCTGGGTTTAAAATAAAAATTAATCTTTTATATCTTTTTTTTTTTTTTTAAATTTTAATTTTATTTATTTATTTATTTATTTATTTTTTTAAGATTATTAATTTTATAATTTCCCACTCTCGGAACAAAATTATAATTTAATAACTCATTGTAATACCACTCTGGGTTTTAAAATACAAATTGATCTTATATATCTTTTTTATTAAGATTATTAATTTTATAATTTCCCACTCTCGGAACAAAATTATAATTTAATAACTCAATGTAATACCACTCTGGGTTTTAAAATAAAAATTATTCTTATATATCTTTTTTATTAAGATTATTAATTTTATAAGTTCCCACTCTCGGAACAAAATTATAATTTAATAACTTATTGCAATATTAAATGTATTGAAATGCATGCAAATAAAATATAATTAATTGAACGTAATATTTTGCCAAACAGAATTATGAAAAAAAAAATTATTTATTTAAAATGATCTAAACAATTCTCAGATACTTTCGTTAAACAAAATTAACTGGTACTGATCCTGTGTTGGGCGCCACTTTGTAATAATACAAAAAAAAAGAGAATAAAATAAAATTTAAAAGGAATTAATAAAGGGGAGTGTTGGAATTAAGGGTGTCGCTTAGGGGAAATCGCGGGGTGTGAATCCGAGAATCGTTTAGGTTCGGCCAGAATAAAAAATATGTTATCTTCAAAGAAACCGTGAGAAAATATAAGACGAAAACTGTGAGGCAAAACACTGCGGAACAACTGTCAAATATAAAAATTCCTTACCTTGTGCTGGCGCTCGACGTCTGACTAATTTCTGCAGAGACGGACGATGACACAAAGGAGTTATAATAATAAAAAAGGGAAATACAAAATAAGAAAATCAGGAGGATAAAATATAAAGAAAAGGTTGGATCGGTGACTTCGCTTCCAGAGCGAATTCACCGACGATATCAAACAAGCCAAAACTCGATCAAGTCGTCTCGGAAAACCAACTTCGTTCCCCGGAACACAGATTTGGTCAGGAGAGCTGGCTCATGGTTGGAGTGTGCGCACACACTGTGACGAGAGGACGTGATCATCGAGGGTTCTAGGGTGTGAATTTTGGTGTTTTATGATTTCTTTAATATGCCGACTGCGTGACGGTCCGGTCAACTACCAATCGAAATTTATTATTTAATCGCTACAATATGCGTGTTGGACACATTGCGGCCTTTCGTCTCGGGTCAGTTCTCAAGTACATATGTTTTACCCTACCTAAACTACGCATGATTTTTTTGTTCTTTTAATGTGTGTGAAATTCGTTTCCATAAAGTGTTTATGTTAGTATTTTAAATTTCTACCATCCAACGATTTATTGCTTGAATTGACCCTTTCTTTGTTACTCTGTTGTATCGCAGTATTTTAGAAAGCTATGTGCGTTTGTCGGTACCGATATTTTTCTCTTTTTCGTTTAATTTATGTTTCCGACCCTAGTGATCATCATCCCTCGTCCGTGAAGGTTATTCTTTAAGCTTAAGTATGTGTTTTCTTTTTTTTGTTATTATTTGTAAATACCATCTGTGTCCCGAGCGGATCGAATGTTAGTATGTCTTTATTTTGAAGGAAAAATGTCAAATAGTTACATATGGTGTTTAACATAAAGAATTCAATATTATAACACAAGTAATTAAGTACTTGTGTGAGCTGTGGTTACAATTATGATATGTATGCATATCATTACACATCTATGTAAGAAGTAATTAGAAATTATAGTGTTCACTTTATGTCATTTTCCGTATACGTCTAACGTTACTTGTAGAATCGGAAAGCAGAGTCATCCGTCCTCATACACATTGTATTTTCCGTTTATTGGCGGTCACACGCTAAAACCATTAATTTTGAAAACATTATAAATGATTTCGCTTCAAAAAAAGTAAGAAAAGTAACATTTTAAACAAATTATTATTTTATTACTTTATTTATATACTGTATTATATTATTAAGTATATCAATTTTGTTTTTGGCGATTAAAAATATAATAATTATATAGTTCTATAATGTAGCATGAACTAATTTTTCATAATTATCTGAATATAAACATTTGTGTAACATATCCATATGTATACTTGTTTATTATATAATCTTAATGAATAATTAAAAATACATTTCTATCATAGAAATAGTTTAAAATTTATAAATAGTTGTAACTGGCCATATAAAAATATGTTGGTGAAATTAAAATAACTAGCAAAAAAAAAAAAAGTTATCAATTTAAATATTTTTTGGTAATTTAAGGGCGCCAAAATTATGTGATGCCCCGGATGCCATAATATGTATATCCGGCACTGCGTATATCGTTGTGTCGTGTGTCGCGACGCTCGTATTTTATCGTATCTCGCCGTGTTGCGTCCGCGAGTCGGATTTTGAAAACGTTTTTTTGACGTCAATCGCTTGTTGTGCATCACTTCGTCCTTTTTTTTGTATATCACGCGTGTTGCGTCCGCGAGTACAGATATTTTGTTGTAATAACAAACGTCGTAAAAACTACGCGTCGATCCCGCGCGTCTGCACTGTGATTGTCAGTTTACAACCGGCCTTGTCGGCAGCATCGATTGGCAGTTCATGCTCTCGACATGTTGGTTACACCACGTCATTCCGGCCAGCGGATACACGTCAAGCGGGGTGAAACCAACATTGTTATGTTTGTCACATTCTTATGATACGCTTGTTGTAGTAACACTTGATTATTATTTGTTTCGGAGCTTCTTTTATGCTGACGTATCTTAAAACGCCAAAAATGGACTGTATAATTTAAATTCGAAAATACATAAGTATGTGTTAGAACACATTTTATTTATATTCGCACGGTTCGGCATTCACATCGCAACTACGAAAAGTACAGGTACATGGCCCGCGTCGGTGCGCAACAATTAATGAAACAGATAAGAGCACGATAACATTGTCCATATGCAACATGCCGCCCGCCTTGAAATAATTTTCAACAAAATATTTACATTGAATAAATAATGGAAAAAAAAAAATAAATAATAATACAATTTTGTTTATAAATTTCACAAGTATTTGCTTAAAATAAATATTTAAATAATTAAATAAAATAAATAAGTTGTAAAATAAAGAAGTATAAATAAATTGTACATTACAAAAAAATATTATGAGGAAGTGCTATTTCCATCAAATGGTAGAGGACACAACTTTCTCACAGAACGTTGGAACTCCTTGTTGGCGATTCGAATCGTGGCTACCCGAACAAAACCGTCCTCTCCAGCATGCAACTTTACCACTCGACCAAGGACCCAGGAAAATGGCGGAACATCATCATCCTTTACTAAAACCATTGTTACTATGCCAGCGTCTCCATATTGGCTGAGAGAGCTGGGCTACTCGTTTCCAACGCTTTAAACGATTTTCAAGTACCCCTTTGAGATCAGGTTCAGGTATTGCACACAACGGTTCGCCGACCAAAAAATGACCGGGCGTGAGATCGGACATATCTGACGGATGAGAAGAAATGGGAGTCAAAGGACGAGATTTTAGGACAGCCTCTATTTTATTATTATCGTGTTTAGTTCCTCGTGAGTTAAGTAAGCATTCCCTAGTACACGATACAAATAAGTTTTTAAAGACTTCACTGAAGCCTCCCACAAACCACCAAATTGGGAGGATCGTTGGGGGATAAAGTGCCAATTAATACACAACGTAGATAAAGAAGTATATATTTTGCTCTGGTGATCTTCAGTTTGAAATAATGTATGTAATTGCTGCATTTTCTTATTTGCGTCGACAAAATTGGTTGCGTTGTCACTGTAAATGTATGAGCTAATACCACGACGACTAAAAAATTGTTGTAAAGCGTTCAGAAAAGTTTCGGTTGAAAGATCACTCACTAATTCTATGTGCATAGCTCGAGTACTAAAACATACGAATAGGCATATATAACCTTTGGTAGTGGGGGAATTCCGTCTATAACCGTTTTTTATTTTGACCGGACCCGCAAAATCAATACCGCATTTTTTAAAAGTTCAACAAGGCTCCACGCGTTCCACCGGTAAGTCTCCCATTATGGGTTGAACTATTGTTGGTCGTAACCGAAAGCATCGTATGCATTTAGGAAATATATGCCGAGACATATTTCATCTTTGTATTATCCAATACTTCAATCTGGAATGTACTAAAATAGCTTGTGGACCAGCATGAGCTAAACGTAGATGTTCGTTTAATAATATTAATTTAGCGATATGATTATTTGCCGAAATTAACATAGGTTGCTTTTGAAATATATCTATATCGATAGCATTTTTCAAACGACCTCCTACACTAATAATTCCATCGATGTCTAGGAAGGGTTGTAAATTCTGCAACTTATTATCAGAAAATATTTTTCCACTGGAAGATAAATTCTTTATTTCTTTGTACCAATATTTTCTTTGGGTCATTTTTATTACAGTTTTTTCTGCTTCACGTAACTCGTTTGATGATATTGAAGGATTTGTAACAATTAGTTCTGTTTTGAAATGGTGACCTTTGAGAGATAATTTTTTGAAACGCATACAGTAAGAGATAACCCGTAATAATAATTCATTCCAGGAATAAAATCTTTCTAAAATAGATACCTCCACTTTTTCGACCTGCAATAAAACGATTTTCCTCTCTTCGGGAATATTTGCGGTATCCGACAAAAAACTTACTTTGGGCCAATTTTCTTTATCCTGCACCAACCAAGAAGGACCATTCCACCACAATTTAATATTTATTATTTCTTTAGAACCACAGCCGCGCGAAATTATATCGGCAGGGTTGTCTTTAGTGCCTACGTGATTCCATTCGTTAATCCATGTTAAATCCTGTATCTCACCCACCCTGTGGGCAACAAAGGTCTACCAACGGGATGATGAAGAGGTTACCCAAGCCAGAATGATAGACAAGTCTGACCAACAATAACGACGTTGAATTTTTAGACACATTTTTGATACAATCTTGTCAGCTAGTTTAGCAAGTACTACCGCCGCACACAATTCTAATCGTGTCAATGATATCACCTTTAATGGAGACACTTTAGACTTAGCACATATTAGCCGAGATGTACAGAAACCGTCGTTATTGGTTACTCGTACGTACAAACAAGCACCATAAGCGACTATGCTCGCGTCAGCAAATCCATGAATTTCGACCATACAATTTTCTTCAGTGTTTAAAAAACGAGGTATATCTAACAGTGGCGGCACCAGACATTTTTTCTAGGGGGGCAAGGTCATGGCAAATTGATCATGGAATTTAGTGGAAACCCGTCTATACAGGTGTAATATAAATTATTAAAATACATGGAAAATACTGTATTATTAGCGTTTTTTGATAAAATATAATTAATTTCGAAATCAAATTAAATGGTGGTGTGTTCTGTGGTGTATTATCTAAACGAATGCACATAAAAAAAAATACGAGTTACACAGCGAAACATTATTATACTTGAAATTTAAATTTTCGTTTGTTCTTCAACAGGTAGGGCAAAGGTGGGGCAAAACCAAATTTGGGTAGGGCGCTTGCCCTACCTTTCCCCCCTCTAGCGCTGCCATTGATAACTAATTCTCGTAAATAACTTAATTCTCTTAAATAATTTCGCCATTCCTTTTGTAATTCCGGTGGCACCACCATATCCCAGTCAATTTTTAACTTCCACAGTTTTTGCATTAATATTTTTGCTTTTATTACTATAGGATCTACCATACCGAGGGGATCGAACAACGAGAAAACTTGAGACAGAATATCACTTTTTGTTGTAACCCGTGCTTCAGACTCTATAGTTTGTTTTTTGTATTGAAATACATCGTTCTCCGGACACCATAACAATCCGAGTACTTTAGTTAGACGATTCTCCAACTCCAATACCAGTATAGAATCGTTATTTCTTGGTTTTAAGTCCTTTAATAATTTTAAATCTTTTGCGGTCTATTAAATAAAATCCACCTTTTTGCAGAATATGCCTTAATTCATCTCGCAATTTAATTGCGCCTTTCTTCGTATTTGCGCCGCCCAAATAATCGTCCATATAGAAATCGCGTTTTATTACAGAACATGCATTCGGGTAATTATTATATTCATCCTCAGCTAGTCGATTCAAACAAGCGGTGGCCAAAAACGAATCGGGGATTGTACCGTACATGACGGTTTTTAATTGAAATATTTGTATAAGTTGAGACGGAGCCGATCGCCATAATATCTTCTGAAATTTTCGATGCTGCATTGACACTAGAATTTGCCGATACATTTTTGAAATATCAGTGGACATAGCGTATTTATATGTCCGAAATCTCGTTAAAATGTTTACCAAGTCCTCTTAGATCGACGGACCTTTCATTAATGTTTCGTTTAAACTAATACCGGTGCTCGTTGTACATGAATCGTCGAATATCACTCGTATACGAATTGTAGAACTATTCTCGTTTACCACGGCGTGATGTGGTAAGAAATATCCTTGCTCATAATTTAAATCTCCGTTTAGATCTTGTACGAGTTCCATATGGTCTAGCTGAAGATATTCTTCCATAAATTTTGTATACTCTCTATGAAATTCGCTATTTGATTGAAGTTTCTTTTCTATCGGTTTAAACCTACGTAGTCGCGAGTCGCCTAAATGAGCTACGCTATCGCGAAACCATAACTGTACAACAAATTTGCCATTATCTTCTCTTTGTACGGTACGGTTAAAATGCGTTCAACAGGCTTTTTCTTCGAGCGTAAAATTAAAATTAATTTTATCGTTGATGTTTTCCAATTTCCAAAACCTGGCCATTTTTTCGTCTAAACTATCGGTTTCGGTGATTTGACTAACCAGTAACGAATTATTAGAAGTATTTTTTTTACTGGACACGGTATTTAGAATTGGACCAGATATAATCCATCCGAATTTTGTTTCTTTCAATGTAGGTCCATCATTAATTAATTTAATTTGCCCGTGATCGGATAAATCGTAGAATAATTCGACACCAATTAAAATATCAATACGTTGTGGCTCGTTAAACGCGTTATCCGCCAACAAAACGTTTTCGGGAATTTTAAATTTGCTTGTGTCTATCGCACGTATCGGAATATTGTTCGTTATGCGTGATAATAACAAACACGAAATAATTGCCTCATAATCAGTTATTCTTGACTTTATCTTAATCGTCACTGCTGATCTGATGTTCTGTTCTGTTTGCCTTATACCTGCTATATCATAACTGACCTTTTCCCGGTGTAATCATAACGACTGTACGAGAGATTCGCTAATGAAATTATTTTGAGATCCCGAATCGAGTAATACTCTACACATTACGGGCTTACCGTTTTTATCAAATACCTGGATTACGGCTGTCGACAATAATACTTGTTTGTAATTTTAACCAGACTTTATGGTGTGCGCCGCTATACTGAGATTTTCAGTTGGCGCGTTAACTCCATGGCCATTTTCCCGGGCGTCTGCGGTACATTATTTTTTGCTTCGATTTGCTTAGATTCTAGGTGCAATAAAGTGTTATACGCCTTGTGACACCTAAAACATTTTTTACCTTCACATTTTCTACCGACATGCTGACGAATGCAAATATTGCACAACTTTAACTCGGCAATTCTCTTAATGCGATCTGGAACCGATAATGCTAAGAAAGTTGGGCATTCATATACCGTATGTGCTAATTGACAATGAAAGCATTTTATTCCACTAGACGCGGTAAATTACATAGCCTTATTATTATAATGATATTTAGTCTTTTTATTTTTTCTTCGATACGCACATTTATTTTTGTAGTTAACTCTACAGTTTCGGCAATTTTATATCTGTTATCGAGAAATTTAAGTATTATTTGTGTTGGTGGTATTTCGTCATTAGGTGCTACAGTCTCCCATGCCTTTAAAGTATTTGCATCCAACTTACTCGTTATAAGATGTACCAACATCGAACCCCAGCTTCGTGGATTCTCCCTCAACGTTTCTAGCGCGTTCATATGCCCGTTCAGTTGATCGATTAATCGACGCAATTGTATCGCGTCCTCATTTATTCTTTAAATATCAAACAGTTTCTTAGTATGAGATTGTATCAACACTTTTTTATTATTGTAACTCGCCCACGCTTTTCTATAATTTTCCGCAGTCGTTTCGATATATTTAATCACCTGTGCTGCTTCACCAAACAACGCTTCCTGTAAATGGAAGAACCTTTGTATTTTGTCGATTTTGGGATTATTATGTATTAAAGCTGTGTATATATCTTGAAATGTCGACCACTCCTTGTACTCGCCGGAGAATTTCGGTACACTGATTTAATTGTATAGGTAGTGACCTACAACATTCGTTTGTCGCGCAACCTGACGATTGTGGTATTGAAACAATTACATATTGTGAATTTGGGCTTGAAATATTTTCCCCATTCGTAATTGCTAAATTTTCATTTTGCCCACCATGAATATTTGTTTCATTTTCATAAGTGTCATCACTTAATGCTATAGCTCTAAAGTAAACGTTTTCGAATTCCAGTCGATATGCTGAAGCGGCTTCATGGTTTTCCTCGCTTTGCTCAATTGCACCCTGTACTTACTCAAATTCTTGCCATACATCTTCGAGCTTCTCGCGACGGCCCTAAATTTTTTTTCGACTTATATTATTTGCTTGATTCAGGTTTTCGACGTAATTTAAAACCTCGTTAATTGAGATTTAAATTGCCCTCTCTCACTCTTAATACTGTAATTTCCACTGTCATATCTACACACTATAAAGTACAACCTAAAAATTTATAATTTGCTAATTTTGCGAGCGTTTTGACTTTAAACTTATCTACACTTAATTTAACTTGTGCCTTTCCCACAACCTTAACTATTATTAATTTAGCTATACGAGTAGGCTTACGGGAATCTTGTAGGACTAAATCAAGAATACGAATAAGGAAACGATTCACTCGATCACTTATTACACCATTCGATTTCCCTTTATGGTGCGTTTCTGGAGTTTATACCACTTCCTGGAGTTGCATATGGTACTTCACTCAATTTATTTCGACATTCGCACACGCGTACTTTACCGTCGATATTATTTCCTAGTTGTGAATGCCAATTTTCGCACTATGCATTAACGAATTACGCTTTAAATCCGGGTCGAATGGACCATGTTTCGGAGCTTCTTTTATGCTGACGTATCTTAAAACGCCAAAAGTGGACTGTATAATTTAAATTCGAAAATACATAAGTTTGTGGAAGAATAAACTTTATTTACTTTATTTACGAACGCACGGTTCGACATTCACGAACGATAATATTGTCGATATGCAACATTATTCTTTGTATGATTACATGTAACGTCGCGCAACGCGCTTTCTTTATATTGTTACAATATTATAATTCGTTTGTATAATTACATGTATTTCGCGCTAGGCGCAGTCGTACATATTCGATTATTGTAACCTAACCACTTAGCGACAATAGTTGGACTCCGCCGGTATCGCCTATTATCAACAATCTATTAAACGTGTTTCACACTTCTAAACTTGTAATTTACTTTTATTTATTAATTAATAAAAGTGAGGAACCGACAAACATTCATAGACGTTGTCGGACAATTAACATAAATATGAACTATATAAATATAAGAAAAACACATACACGACTGTACATTTTAAGGATGCAAATCAAAATACAAATCGAATGACACCCCATCTTACCCGGCGAAATCCATCTTTGGGAGATACCTACCAAAGATTTACTCCATTTTTAAAAGGTAAATAAAACACATGAAAAAATTACGAGTATATATTATGAACGTATTTTCGGCGTGGTTAGTGATCGACTAATTGACGGTTGCGGACTGCGCTTGTTTGTCGTTGTGCGTGTGGGTGTCAATAAGTGCGCGACGCTTATGTAATATTGTTACGTTAAAAAACTCAGGAAGATTTTCAATATATTTTATATTTCTACAATACTTTACCTCAGTGGTGTAACCAAAGGGGGGTCCCCGGGTCCAGCCCCCCCCTTAAGTATTTCTAAAGTGAAAAATTGGGATGGTAATTCTAGTTTCTGTCTAATTTTATTTTACAGTAAACATTATTTATTTATTTATTTACGTTTTTAAGCTATTGCAAATACTAGTCACACCCCCTGTCACATCTTGCGAAGCTGAAAGGTCATTTTCTACACTTAAACACATCAAAAGTTATTTAAGAAACTCTACATTAAACACAATATTGAATGGATTAGCTGCTCTTAATATCCACTACCATATAAATGTACAAGCCAAAGAAATAATAAATCGTCTAGTGACTTTAAAGCGTCGTTCGGACTTTATTTTATAAATTAATATATTTTAAATTTTATTATTTATACATTAACACAAAAAAAAAATCAAAATTTTTATTAACATGATTATTTATTATTACATTTTTTGTGTTATAATTTTGGATCCCCCTCCCCCCCTGCGGTTTTTTCTGGTTGCGCTACTGCTTTACCCAATTATTTTTTAGCGTTATTCACCATAACGATTGTACAAAATTGTTTCGTGTAAATATAAATAGCAAATTACTGTGCACTTAGTATTACCTGCAAGCTTTTTTTTTTTGGAGTACTATTAAGTTCTTATTTTAGTTTGATAATGTGGGATAATATATGAAAACGTAAATAGTTTGATAGAATTGATATAATTTATATTTCTTTTGATTGTTATTTACTTTAATTAATATAATAGGAAAATCAAAAACAAATTATTAAATATGCTATTCAAACCAATATAACAACAAATTTTATATATTATTCGAACATATTCTATGTTAACATAGTGTTTAAATAATTCTTTAATCATTTGTATTCCAGTAAATACATAAAACAATTAGAAATTAAATTTTTTGTTTTTATTAGCTTTCAACGACAATTATTACAGCTCAACAATTACTTAAGATGAAATAAATACAATAAATAAGATACTATATACGAATGATGAGAAAAAAAAATATATATATTACGTAAAATTATATATTGGTATAAATTCAAAATTAATAATAATATGGATATGAAATTGATGGTGTAGACCAGGGCTTCCCAAACTTTTTGGCTTGCGGACCCCTTTCACGGAACAATATCTACTGCAGACCCCTTTTACTCAAGTATATAGATTTAGATACATGAAACTAAATTTGTAGTTTATGGTAAATAAGTAAATTAGCCAGGCCATGCCCTATTATTAGTGGTGGAGGAGAATATCACTACGAAAAGAAACATTAGATTTACAAACTCGACTTTATTTACAATACAAAAATCAAATTGAACAAAACGAAATTGATAGGTAGGTACAACTAATGTAGGTAATTGAACAGAATAAATTCAAAAGTAATGATTTGAACATAGTCAGCTTGATTAATGGGAAGAATGAGGTTGTTTTAATTGGTACAATTTCGAAATATCTGGTTTAATTTTTAATAGCCGGAGTCGGTTGTCGGGTTCAGCATCTAGACTGCTTCGGTATTTAGTTTTGGTGGCTCCATAGATAGAAAATCCAGATTCGCATGAGTTAGTTGAGGCAAAAGGAAGAAGAACCCGTTTCACTTTTTCAACGAGTGGTTGGAATTTTTTGTTTTCAAGGCGGAGCCAAAAATGGAAGTATGTATCGCACTCGAAAGTAAATTTCAAGGTGGAGTCTGAAGTTATGTCTATCAAACATTCGTATTCACTTGACGATAGACTAGTTGGCCTATTTGAAACTGAAAACGGTTTGACCACCCATTCATGTTCTTGCAGCACTGTATCTCGAGCTGCAGAGAATTAGAGCTCAAGGGACTTCTCCACACTGCGAAGATGTTCACATATTTCATCAGTCAAAGTGTTTTTCTCAAGATCTAATTTGTTTTCATGTAAAAAATCATTTAACACAGGAAAACACTTCACCTCTTTATTCTGAACAGATTCAACCCAAAACTGGATTTTTCTTTTAAATTCGCGAACTTTGTCATTAGGTTCAAAAGTTGTAATATTCACCTCTGGCAGAGAAAGACTCATTTCATTCATTTTCATGAAAATATCTGATAAATACGAAAGTATACACTGTCATTTCTCATCATTAAAAACGTTGGCCAATTTGATATTGTGGTCCATCAACAGAGATAAGACTTCGGAACGTAACTCCTATAATCGTGAAAGTACTTTCCCACGAGATAGCCACCTCACTTCTGTGTGGAGAAGCAAAGAATTGTGAAGGCTTTCCATATCATCACATTGTAATACATAAAGTCTTGACTTTAACAGCCGCACCTTTATATAATTAATAATTTGAACAGCATCATCCGAAACTTTCTTAAAAGAGACAGGCATTTGTTTTATCGTTAAAGCGTGTCTATGGAGAACACAATGGCTACTACTGCAATTTTTAGATTTTTCTTTTATCCTCGTAATCACTCCAACCGTTGGGCCAGTCATTGATTTTGTACCATCTGTGCACACGTCAATGCAGTTACTCCAAGGAATTTTGTTCATCGTAAAAAAATCGTCCAACAAACGGAATATTTCTACCCCTGTTTTATTGGCAGGAAGTGGTTTGTACAGAAGAAGATTCTTCTCAAAACATCCGGAGTATTCATAGCAAACAAAAGTCATAAAAATTGCCAACCCCGCAATGTCAATAGATTCGTCGATTTAGAGAGAAAACGACATGTGTTTGATGCGAGAAACCAGTGATTCCTTCACATCACTTGATGAATTAAGTATCTCCCTTTTTACAGTGTTGTTTGACAACGGCACCGATGTCCCAAGTTTAACTGCTTTATCATGAAGCATGCAAGAGACAATATCACTAACACACGGATTTATGAGGGTTTCGGCGATGGAATGAGATTTACCTGCCTGTGCCACTCGATAAATTACCAAATAAGACGCTTTTAAAGAATTTTCATTTACAGTTTTTGCGTGAGTTTTGATTAAGGCTTGAGAAGCATCCAGTTCAGTGTGCTTCCTCTTGAAATAATCAGCCTGTTTTTTCCGGAGTTTCCGGGTACCGTCAAAATGACGACGCAGTTTAACAGGAACCATTGAACTGTTTGAAGGACTCTCGCGCAAATCATACACTGGGTTTTACCCTCGTCAGTTTCTACAATACCTAAATCTACGTAACTGTCGTTGTACTTACGCTTTTTAGTTAATCCACTTCCACTAGCTGTTTAATCTGCAGCTATTTGGAGACTTATTGAATCTGTGAATGCTGGACCATGATGCAGTGCATCAACTGAAGATTCATTTGGCTTGTCTTCTGTAACGTTTTCAACGGAAATTTGTTGCGCAGGTGATGGAGAAACTGATTGCTTCCTTAGAGATCCCGACTTTAGCCACCAATCCATATTGGATTGGAATGAATAACACTAATTAATAAAGAGACACAAATAGGTAGAAAATACACGCTAAAGAAGCTATAGCTTGACTGGTATTCTTGAGAAATGATGACACGTTTATATACTACTGTGGAAAAATCCAGGGTGTTCGAGAAGCATCAGTTCCCGGTAATGAACTTACACTTCAACAACTCTGAAATTTCCGAGAAACCGTCAACTTCGTTTTCAGTATTTATTGTTACTATTATTATTTACTTACATTTTCAGTATTATTATTAGAGTTTTTAAATTTATTTATTCACTCTACGTTTATATTTGTAATAATGTAAAATGAATTTCAGAGTTTTTAAATGTATTTACTCACATTACGTTTATTTTTGGAATAATGTATTAATTTTTCTCGAAGTTTGCCGCGGACCCACTAATTAGGGTCGACGGACCCTCAGGGGGTCCGCAGAACACGGTTTGGGAAAGCCTGGCGTAGGTACTATCATCATTATTATTTTTTCCAAATGGTCAATATTATTCTGTATCTTAAATCTCTTTAGATGGTACATTTAAAAAAATTAAAAATGCATAATAGCTATTTTAGTATTTAATATTTGCTAAAGTATTTATTATACTGTATATAACAGAGGTAAATAAAATATGTAGTTATACACAGTGATTTAGAAAAAATTAAAATAAATTATTATTTTAAAATATAATATTTAATTATTTATATTTATTAAAGTATGTATATAAATTTAAGGTAAAACAGAATAAAATTAATTATTACAAAATAGATAATATACTAAAAATTATTATTTTATAGTCATAAAATAAACAACAAACTTTTACATGTGTAATATATTATATCTTGATGCAACAAATATTTTTTAATTACGCCTTCTTTTAAATAAATTTTTAAATTTTTGTATTCGTGATTGTTGATCGGACTTTTTAAAATACTCCTTTTTACATACTAATTTAAAACACAATAATATTTTATTATTTCAATATAAAATCATAATATTAGCTGTATACAAAAAGCAAATAAGTAAAATACAATTAATTTTAAATTACTTCTTTATTCTAAGTTTGAAATTCTCAATCGGGGTGCCAAAAACTTTTATTAGAGTGTCGCAAAATTATTGAAAATGTAAAGTATTCATACATAGTTTTTTTTTAAAGTAAAAATATGTTTGGTTATAATATATGACTATTTAAACTCAAAGTAATAAAGTAGAGATTATAGAGTGTAGGGTACCCTGGGAATTTAAAAAAATACCCATGGATGATGTGAACAAGAAAAATGTTGAGAGCTACTGGTTTTATACGAGACTAAAAGAATTATACGAGGTGTGTTTATTTAAAAACGGGATTTGGGATAAAAATATAGTTTATTTCAAAAAGTTAAGAATTTAACTATGACCCCTCTCCTTATATATACTCTATCTACACATCGCTGCATACGCATCTTCCATTGTTTGAAGCAGTACTGCAAGTCATTAGATGTAAGACCTCAGAGTTAGGTTGCCGCTTTTGTCTTCACCTCTTTTATTATTTGAAATCGAGTTCCTTTCAATGCAGTTTTAAGTTTTGAAACTAGATAAAAGTCACAGAGGACTAGATCTAGTGAATACGGAGAGTGCTCGAGTATTGAGATGCGTTTATCAGCTAAGAATTTCCTAACGGAGAAAGCGTTGTGGGATAGTGCATTGTCATGATGCAGAATCCATGCATTGTTTTTTTTATAACTTTTTCTCTGAGCTTAATCAAAACTTCAATAAAATATTTTTGATTTACCGCTTGACCTGGAGGCACCAATTCAATCATTATTATTCCTTTAATATCGAAGAAAACTATAAGCGTTGCCTTCACTTACGATTAGCTCATTCAAACTTCTTTGATCCTCGGTGAAGTCTTTCAGTGCATTGATTATCGTTTTGTTACGGGGTTATATTGAAATATCCATTTTTCATCACATCTGATGATATTTTCCAATAAATTTGGTAAACAAACATTTTCATATTTAATTTAACAAGAAATTTCAATTTAACACATTATTCGATTTTAAAATTCGGCATAGTTCCGGCTATATCATACTGTAGCATTTATCTTAAACAAGGTGTGAACGCAAACTGTTCGAGCATTTCAACGTTCAACTGTGACGCCGCGCCAATCGCGCCTGGAACCGGTTTGACAGAGCGCGTCTGTTCGCAACGAAAGTTCGAGAAACTTCTACTCATCGTTCGAACCGGCCGTCGGGTCGTCGCAGTCCGTTTTCTGTCGTCTGGTGTCACCGATCATCGCTGTACCTTTTCGTCTACAGTCTTCGCGTTCGTGATCACGCGAATTATTTGTCGCCACCCACTTGTTATATGCGATCGTACGTTATTCGCGATTGCTTCCGCGACTTGATTGTTGTCGCGCTGTTCAGTACACGCGGCAATACATTCTAGCGTTTGTGTTCGCAATTCGTGGCGAGAAGACGCATAACGTATTATGTTGTTGTATACTTTTAATGTTTTGTAATTAGTATACTTTTATGTTATCATTAACTGGATACCCGCGTCGACTTGTGTATGCTTTCAATCCTGTTTTATTGTATTTAAATTATACTAGTGTTTTGTCTGTTTGCATCACACAGTCGTAAATAGTTGTTCTTTTGATTTAGTAAAACGTTACCTTGGCTACCCGATATCTATCCTGTACAGCGCGAGTCGGCAAAGGCAACCGCCCAAATCGCAGGACCTTATCGGCTTAAACATTGGTACCAGAGCGTGGTTTTTAATTTTATTCGGAGTGTTGTACACGGATAGCCAAGCGGGTAAAGCGCAACGGGTTCCCATTATGGTTAATTGCATAGCTTGATACAATTATCGACGTCGGTCGTTATCTCTGACGTTCTGTAGCGTTATCGTCGTTATATTTGTTATCGTACTTTAGTTATTCGTTATATTATTAATTAACGCATTACGACGGGTACGGTATCTCTCTGCGTAGTCGTATCTACGTCTTATATAATACTCGACAGTATTCGTATTATATTGAATTATTTCGAGCGTTTCAATGAAAACGAAAACATCGAATTGAGACCGCGATAATTTATTACGCCGAACGTGCATCGTGTGAACTTGCCATACTATATTTCGCCGGCGTGGAATCTTTTGGATTGACAGTTTGCGTTTAGCATTAGTCATATTACGCTGATTTCGATATTGTTGTATTATTAAAGGAAAAAATGAGTAACAACAAAGACCCCTCGACAGATCGGGAAACAAGATTGTTGTTATGCAACAAAAACAGTGCGACGCTCGCTCGTGAGTCGATTATCAATCGGCTTAAAGCTATAGCGGAGTTATCTACGCGGCTCTCCTCGTCTCCGGAGTTGACTGCTGATTTTCTAATGGCCGTAACGGAATTAGACAAGTTGTGGGAGTCTTTTCTATTAAAAAACCACGACGTGTTAAATGCGCTTCTCGATTTGGATTTGGGTTCTGAATTTGATACACTGCTCGAATCCGAAATACGTACTTATTACACTTCTGCGATGGTGGCAGCGGATAAACATAAACCGCATGTCGTTCAACAGCTTGACGGTCAAGGTCACGACGCTGATCCTGCTAATTCGACTCGCTCGTTAGGATCTAATATCGTTTCAGGCATGTCAGCGTCACGACTGCCTGAAATTCCGTTGCCGGTGTATAATGGAAGTTTAGCTGGAGGATGGCCGGTATTTCGTGATCGGTTCACGGCGTTAGTGACACACCGCGGCGATCTACCAAATATCGAGCGCTTTTATTATTTGTTGGGCTACCTACGTGGTGAGGCCCTCGATGCTGTAAGCAGTATTAACGTATCGAACGACACTTACAAGTTGGCCTGGACCACACTGTCAAATCGCTTAGACAAGCCCCGACAATTAGCTACGTTAATAGTAGATAAACTTTTATCTTCACCCGACCTTTCAAATGAATCGTTGGATGGACTCAAACAGTTCCTTTCGCTGTTCTCCGATCAAGTGTCGGTGCTCCGTACTTTATCCATTCTTGATTTAGGCGATTTTTTATTATTTTCGTTATCAGTTCGTTGCCTACCGTTGGCCACACGAAAAGGATTTGAAGTCACTAATACTCGCAACTTTCTCACTATGCCGGATTTAGTACGATATGTGAAGGAACGAATATCATTACTTGAGACTGTATCTTTTGGTGGGTCACGATTGCCCGTAATTGCACGTGATAAACCAAATGTGAACTCTTCACGTCCAACTGATAAGCGATCCAAAGTTTCGTTGCAAGTGACTTCGGATGAGTCTCCAGCTATTGTTACAAAATGCTTCTTTTGCCCTGGTGCTCATCGATCTGTCGATTGTTCTAATTTCGTTGGTTTGTCTGTAGAGGAGCGTTATCGCATAGCTAAGGAGAAGCGAATATGTTTCAAATGTCTCAATTCGACCCATTGGTCAAGCAAGTGCAAGGTATCTAAAGCATGCCAAAAATGTTCTGGCCGTCAACATACCTTATGGCATAAGGTCGTTATACAACCTAAACCGTCCTCTTCCGAAATCACTGAAATTTCCCTTGTTGGATCGTCTGGGCAAGCCACCGTCTTATTGAGCACCGCACTTGTGCATATTCGTGATCAATTCGGTTGCATGCAAACTGCACGTGCGCTTATTGACTCGGCGTCCCAAATTAGCGTGATCTCGGCTGCGTGTGCTGATCGTCTTGGTTTACGGAAGAAAAAGTGGACTGTGCCAATTTCCGGTTTGTCTGGTATGCCTGTACCAGATGTAAATGGTATAGTTGATTGTTATATCACCCCGAGATACAATTCTGAGCATGTTATACAAATGCAAGCTTGGGTATTGCCTAATGTCATTAATGATATGCCGTCTTGTCTGTTACCAACTCATGTTAAAGAAAAGTTTAGTCATTTGGCCTTGGCAGATCCGTTCTTCGAACGACCTGCTCCCATCGATTTGTTACTCGGTGCAGACGTTTTTTCCCAAATTTTGGACGGCAAGCGTGTTTCTATTGACACCGGTTTGCTAATAGCATATAGCTCTTGTTTTGGTTGGATTGTTATTGGTCCAGTGGCTGACATGGAAACTGTTAACGTGACGTCACATCTAGTGTCTCTTACCATTTCTTTAGAAGACATGATGCAGCGATTTTGGGAAGTAGAGGAGCCAGATGCCGCACTAACTACGTTTACTAAGAACGGACGATGTGAAGAAATTTATGTGACGGAGCGAGTACGGGATGTTACCGGACGTTTTATGGTTCCCCTACCTTTCAAGTCAACTGTAGATTCCAATAGTTTTCTTGGCTCGAGACAAGTGGCACTAAAACGATTCCAGAACCTTGAACGGAAGTTACAAACCAACGAAGTACTGTATGAAGCCTATCGGAAATTTATGCATGATTACGTAACGTTAGGCCACATGTGTGTCGCTTTAACGCCTGGTTCGTATTTTATCTCGCATCATCCTGTGTTCAAGGGTGATTCCGAATCCGGAAATTTACGTGTCGTGTTCGACGCCTCTGCGGTAACTCGTTCACGAATGTCTTTAAATCATTGTTTACATATTGGACCCAAATTACAGCAAGACATTGTGGAAATACTGCTACGGTTCCGTGTTCATCGTTTTGCTTTCACCACCGACGTGTGTAAGATGTACCGTCAGATTGCTGTACTCCCTAAGTATCGGACGTTTCAACATATTTTCTGGCGCGAATCGCCGTTGGACGAATTAAAGGAATTCGAGTTAAATACTGTTTTTTATGGCATGAATTGTGCACCGTTCCTAGCGTTAAGGGTACTTCAAGATATCGCGGAAACCGAGTGTGTCAACTTACCGAATGTTCGAGAAGCACTACAGGGTCAGACCTATGTTGACAATATATGTGTAGGAGCCGATGACACCGAAAATATTCTTAAATTACAATTTGATCTACAAGTCGTACTAAGTCGTACTGGTTTCGAACTCAAGAAGTGGTCCAGTAATTCGCCGGCAGTTATAGCTGCTGTTCCATCAGACGACCTTGCTTCGGAAGGTCCAGATTTTGATGACGAGAATCTGAGTGCAGTCAAGGTGCTTGGACTTAGATGGCACCCGTCAGTGGACAGTTTTAGATTCAGTATTCGACCGTCTTCTGATCCTATTACTAAACGCGTAGTTCTTTCGACTATCGCCCGAATATTCGATCCGTTAGGATTTTTAGCTCCAGTGATTTTTCAGGCGAAACACATAATGCAAAAAATCTGGACGGCGGATTTAACACGGGATGAATCGTTACCGCAGGACTTGCTAGATGACTGGAGATTATTCGTTGCAGATCTTCCTTTATTATCTCAAATTCAAGTTCCGCGTTTTTTGTTTACTTGTGTTCAGTCTCACGTGCAATTATGTGGATTCTGTGACGCTTCAGAACGAGGTTATGCGGCTGTTGTCTACCTGCGTGTTCTTTTATCGGACAATTCCTTCTCTGTGTCTCTTATTGGCACCAAGACCAAAATGGCTTCACTGAAGGCAATCACTATCCCAAGACTCGAGCTATGTGCTGCGGTGTTGCTGGCTCGTTGGATGTCACACGTTCAAAAGGCTTTAAGTACTAAAGTTATTATCGACGGTCTGTATGCTTGGTCAGATTCCCAAATTGTATTATCCAGGTTATTACATCCACATAAGTTTAAAGTATTCGTTTCAAATCGTGTGAACCAGATTCAACAACTTTTATCGGGCTGTCAGTGGAACTACATACGATCTAATGCGAACCCAGCCGATTGTGCATCACGTGGAATGTCGTCCTCTGACCTAACGCGACATACTTTATATTGGTCTGGGCCAGATTGTCTATATCAACGTAATGAAGTCTGGGAAACTTCTTCATATCTAAGCCCAGTGGAACAATAACCCGATGTGAAGGTGGTTTCGTTAGCCGCTCAAATTGAGATAGATTCTGAGTGGTTTTCACGTTTTTCTTCTTACACCAATATGATTCGTGTCGTCGCATGGATGCGCCGTTTTGTTAATCGATGTAGACGCCAGTCTTATCCTCACACGTTTTTAGGCCGTTCAGAACTTAACGAATCTTTAATCGTTATTGTTAAGTATTCTCAGAGTTATACCTTAGCTAGTGTATCCGCGGATCTAACGCACGAACGTGTACCAAGTCGTCGTTACGCTGGTCTGCGACCCTTTATTGATACTATGGGACTAATTCGTGTTGGTTGCAGATTAAAGCATTCGGATCTATCAGACGCTCAGAAGCAACCAGTTTTATTGTGTAAGACGTCTCATTTATCTCTTTTAATTGTTCGCCATTGGCGCCTCGTGACTTGCCATTCTGGTCCTAGAGTTATTACGCCATTAATAAATCGCAATTTTTGGATATTATCCATTCGTGTCGTTATCCGAAGAATATTTGGGTCTTGCACTATCTATGTGAAAACACTCGCACAATCACCACAACCTTTGATGGCAGATCTGCCTGCTGCACGAGTACAATCGTGCCGTCCTTTCGTACGCGTAGGCATCGATTACGCTGGACCGTTACTTGTACGCGAATGTCGTCTGCGAAAGGCCCGTCAGTATAAGATGTACATAGATGTATTTGTATGTATGGCGGTCAAGGCAGTACATCTCGAGATTGTTTTAGACGCCACAACTGATGCCTTTTTGGCCGCCTTTAACCGTTTTACATCGAGACGTGGTCTTCCTCAAAATGTCTATTCTGACTGTGGTACCAATTTCGTCGGCGCTGCAAAACACTTAAGAATGTTGATAAATCATCCAGATAATCACGATTTATTGAGTGCTCGTACTTCGTGTTCGTGCCATTTTAACCCTCCCAGTGCACCACACTTCGGTGGTCTCTGGGAAGCTGCTGTTCGTTCTGCCAAAACGTTAATCGTTCGAGTCTTGGGTTGCCATAATCTGACTTTAGAGGAAATGTCGACTGTGTTGTGTCGAATTGAAGCGACTCTCAACTCGAGGCCATTAACCCCGATATCGTCTTCATTCCATGACTTGGATTATTTGTCACCAGGCCACTTTCTCATTGGTCAGCCTTTGTTAGCAGTGCCTGACTTAACCGTTTCTGATGAACGTTATAAGTTGACCCATAGATGGAAATTGCTGCATCAATGCGTCCAAACGTTTTGGCGTCGTTGGTCCAGCGAATACTTGCATACTTTACAGGCTCGGACTAAATGGACCACCAAAACACCTAACTTGCAAATAGGCGATATGGTCATTATTAAATCTGATCAAGGTCCACCTCTGACCTGGCGGATGGGACGCATAGTGGAAGTCAAACCAGGAGACGACGGAATCACCAGAGTGGCTCGGGTACTCACCTCACAGGGGGAGCTTACTAGACCCGTCGTAAAACTTGTATTATTGCCGAAAGACTGACCATACCTGGCCGTTGTCCTTTACCCGTTAACTATTTGTATTGCCGTTTATATTCCATTATGTTATTTCGTTATTTATTCTCCGATGGTCACTACTCATGTTTGTATTTATACATTTATTTATACGTTAGTTTATCTACATATTTATATTTTATACATTTATTTATTTTTCGCTGTATTGTATTGTATTATTTCTTTTCTCGTCTATAAACTTAGTTACTTATTACTACTCGTATGTTAGATACGTCAGCCCTCACTTTTGATGTGAAGCGTCGCCTCACATGGGGGAGTATGTTCGAGCATTTCAACGTTCAACTGTGACGCCGCGCCAATCGCGCCTGGAACCGGTTTGACAGAGCGCGTCTGTTCGCAACGAAAGTTCGAGAAACTTCTACTCATCGTTCGAACCGGCCGTCGGGTCGTCGCAGTCCGTTTTCTGTCGTCTGGTGTCACCGATCATCGCTGTACCTTTTCGTCTACAGTCTTCGCGTTCGTGATCACGCGAATTATTTGTCGCCACCCACTTGTTATATGCGATCGTACGTTATTCGCGATTGCTTCCGCGACTTGATTGTTGTCGCGCTGTTCAGTACACGCGGCAATACATTCTAGCGTTTGTGTTCGCAATTCGTGGCGAGAAGACGCATAACGTATTATGTTGTTGTATACTTTTAATGTTTTGTAATTAGTATACTTTTATGTTATCATTAACTGGATACCCGCGTCGACTTGTGTATGCTTTCAATCCTGTTTTATTGTATTTAAATTATACTAGTGTTTTGTCTGTTTGCATCACACAGTCGTAAATAGTTGTTCTTTTGATTTAGTAAAACGTTACCTTGGCTACCCGATATATATCCTGTACAGCGCGAGTCGACAAAGGCAACCGCCGAAATCGCAGGACCTTATCGGCTAAAACA
>CM032339.1:38374226-38476088 GCA_019022885.1 Schlechtendalia chinensis
GAAACAGATATATCTGAAATATTTTCCATCCTTTTTAAGTGATTTAATGAGTTTTCTCATTAGCCTTAGTCTAATATGAAGTGATGGTAAAATACCTTTTTACGTGGAATCAAGCTTTCATTAAGGAAGTTTTTCACATCTGGAGTTAGCCTTTCGAAATAGCAAGTCAGATTGTTTCCAATTATGATTTCTATCTCGACTGTCCTACATGCAGAAAAAGCCGGGATATTTTGAATATCCTGATTGCTGACCCAATTACATTGTTAAGATTTTGAAATCTTCACAAATCATCAAGAGATTTTTGTCAAATTTGATTTTATCAAAAATTTGGGACAAGTTGTTATAATTTTCTTTCAGATGTACTGAGTGTACTACTGGAACTTATGCAAGAATCTACCCATTATGAGGCAGGACTGCTTTGAGGCTTGTCTTTGATAAATCTATAAATAGCCGCCATTGAGATTGATTGTAGTTAATATTAAAGAGTTTCATAATTACATAAACGTTACTACAGAAAACTAAAATATTCGCTTTTGAAAAGAATAGAGTGAATTCTCTCTCTCAATGTATTTACTATGAAAATGTGATTCCTTGAGCTAACAAATTTTTAATACTAAGTCTTGATTCTAACAATTTAGCTGCTTCTTTGGACAGGCCTAAATCTTTAACTAGATAATTCAGATTAGTCCGAGAAATAAGTTTAGACCTTTCATCAAGAAAAAATTCTTCTTAGATCCATAAAACCGAAATAGCAATCTGTAGAGTGGTTTTGCGGTTCACGCCACATCATTGGTATGCCAAAAGAAAATAATTTGTCTTACATTTAGACCACAAACAGAGATCTACATCACATCTTTTACACATCTTATGAGGATTCAAGGCCTAGTCCTGATCCCCAAGCGTCAACTTGAAATATGCAAAAAACATTTTTTCCACGAAGACACTTATGTTTTATTGCTGCTTCGTTATTGTGTATTCTCCATAAATGAAACACTACATATTAAAAGAAATCGCACAACCCCTCGGAGCTATGTTGGAAATATTTTCACATATTTAAATAAGGTAAAGCACACTATGACGATAAAGAGCAAAGACTAATCTGAATAATTAAAATGTTAAATTTTCGTTGTTTATAACAATATCCATATCAAGCAAAAAATTAAGCCAATCATTACATGTGTTCTACATCTCTTAGACGCAATTATTGAAATAAGCTAAGACTAAGTGTAATATTTATGACAGAGCCGTCGTGTAAAAATTACCATCATCAAAGGCCTTTTTAGCTATATAAAATAATAATATATTATATAGTGTAATAGTTTAGAATACATATTATTATATTGTTAAAAAACTTAAAATTAAATTAATTAATTTCCAGCATATTACAGTGGCGTTATTGATTTTAATTGAATATTAGAATGTATTGATCTTAATGTTATAAAATAATATGTTTTTTAATATTCCAAAAAAGATCATGCTTACAATTTTTATTAAAAATGTAACTTAATTAAATTTAATGTTGTAGAGAATTTTTTAGGAATACAAATTTAAAATATGAACACATTTTGATAAGTTATGCCGTGTGTTCATTATATTAATACTAAAAAATAAAAAATGTAAAAATAAATTTTTAATTGGTAAAGTAGAGTTATTAAAATAGCTAACATGTAAGTTATTATTTAAATTATTGATTGTATTTTTTTTAAAAAAAATTAATTAAACTAAATTAAAAATTGCAACGATCGAATGAGAAATATACATTTAAGAAATCCTATAGATATATTATGATGTAGTTTTCATTATTTTAACAATCTAAAGCTGAATAATTATAAAATGAATGAAGAAAAAGGAAATGTGTCTGGTTACTATTTCTTTAAAGTTATAAACATTATATTAGTAACAATGTTCTAATTGTAAATATGTCAAGAAATCTATTCTTTCAATTGCTTAATTTTATGTAGTTTACAATAGTATTCATAATAAAAAATAAATGAAGCCAATCATAAAATATGATCTAAATTTCAAATAACACATCTGCAAAACATTTTTGTTGAAAATTATCATGGGATTTTGGAAGCAGACTTTTTGTTTTATTCGGCCAAATGGAAATGGCCTCCATTTTACTCCATTACATACAGTTTTCTTATAAAGATGTACGTTAATCATGTGAAAAGATTTACAACTTATTAAAAACAAGATGCCATTTTAATAAAATGCGAATACATATATTTTTAACTCGTTGAACATGATTTATATAAATATTACCTAAATCTTTAATCTCTAAGCCTGTGATACCTACTTTTCTACTACTTAATATTTCTTTTGATACATTTTCGTTTTTTTTAAGTATCAAGTAGTAGTCCGCCATCATATTCACGACCCATCATCCGTGGTACTATTTCTCAATGTCCTTTACACCTTGATGTAATCGTTCTCGTTGTTCCTCACGGATAACTCTAACGCTTTCAGGAAAGTAGCTCACATTTGAATGTAAAAAATAAACTTTTAGACTTATGTTGCAACCTTGAGCTTTGTAAGAAATTATCATGCGTTTTACAATATTTTTGTAGTCAGGATCTTTGGTATTTCTCAAAAATGATTAGACTATACTTTTGAAATAGTTTCATGCTTCTTTTTCTGTAACTCCCATCGATTCAGGAAACACGGAATCAGCCAAATGTTTGCGTATATTGGCCTTGTGGAAACTCTTTTCAACTTTGTGTCCCAATTTTGTGAACTTGAAACAGATATATCTGAAATATTTTCCATCCTTTTTAAGTGATTAAATGAGTTTTCTCATTAGCCTTTGTCTAATATGAAGTGATGGTAAAAAAACGTTTTTACGTGGAATCAAGCTTTCATTAAGGAAGTTTTTCACACCTGGAGTTAGCCTTTCGAAATAGCAAGTCAGATTGTGTCCAATTATGATTTCTTTCTCGACTGTCCTACAAGCAGAGAAAGCCGAGATATTTTGAATATCCTGATTGCTGACCCAATTACATTGTTAAGATTTTGAAATCTTCACAAATCATCAAGCGGTTTTTGTCAAATTTGATTTTATCAAAAATTTGGGCCAAGTTGTTATAATTTTCTTTCAGATGTACTGAGTGTACTACTGGAACTGATGCAAGAATCTACCCATTATGAGGCAGGACTGCTTTGAGGCTTGTCTTTGATGAGTCTATAAATTGCCGCCATTGATATTGATTGTAGTTAATATTACAGTGTTTCAAAATTCCATAAACGTTACTACAAAAAACTAAAATCTTCGCTTTTGAAAAGAAATGAGTGAATTCTCTCTCTCAATGTCTTTATTATGAATTTGTGATCCCTTGAGCTATCAAATTTTTATTACTAAGTCTTGATTCTAACAATTCAACTGCATCTAAGGACAGGCCTAAATATTTAACTTGATTATTCAGATTAGTCCGAGAAAAAAGTTTAGACCTTTAATCAAGAAAGAATTCCTTCTTAGATCCATGGAACCGAAGTAGCAGTGTGTAGAGTAGTTTTGCGGTTCACGCCACATCATTGGTATGCCAAAAGAAAATATTTTGTCTTACACTTATACCACAAACGGAGATCTAAATCACATCTTTTACACATCTTATGAGGATCCAAGGCCTAGTCCTGATCCCCAAGCGTCAACTTGAAGTATGCAAAAAACATTTTTTCCACGAAGACACTTATGTTTTATTGCTGCTTCGTTATTGTGTATTCTCCATAAATGAAACACTACATATTAAAAGAAATCGCACAACCCCTCGGAGCTATGTTGGAAATATTTTCACATATTTAAATAAGGTAAAGCACACTATGACGATAAAAAGCAAAGACTAATCTGAATAATTAAAATGTTAAATTTTCGTTGTTTATAACAATATCCATATCAAGCAAAAAATTAAGCCAATCATTACATGTGTTCTACATCTCTTAGACGCAATTATTGAAATAAGCTAAGACTAAGTGTAATATTTATGACAGAGCCGTCGTGTAAAAATTACCATCATCAAAGGCCTTTTTAGCTATATAAAATAATAATATATTATATAGTGTAATAGTTAAGAACACATATTATTATAGTGTTAAGAAACTTAAAATTAAATTAATCAATTTCCTGCATTGGTGAGGCCAATTAAATATTTTTTGGCGATTGTTGCGTCGCCGCTGTGACGGCTGATTAGGCGAAGCTGTACGCGGCAATCATGCGTTTATTTTTATTGTAATTACGTAAATTAACAACACCCGTATTTATACGGACTCGTTTTCGCGAACATTCTATTCGGTTCTTCGCAAAGTTACCGTCGTCGAGTGGAGACGTATTACCGACTCCTCAGCCGCCGACCGTTTTTCTGAGCGCATGCCGTCGTTGTAACCGCGCGACATATATTGTTACTTTTGATACATTTATTTGTTATAGTTTTTTATCGTATGCGCTAATCGCCATTAATATATTGTAAAGGGTTATTTTGTAATCGATTTGTTGTCGTAGAACTACCGTCGCGTCGCGTATGTTTGTTTTTGAGTTGTGCGAAAAGTGTCGACGTCGTCGTGTAATATTTTTCGAATAATTAAATATTTATTGTTCAAATCTTATAAGCTCTAATAGCTAATCCTTTTTTCATTTCGGCTCTAATAGCTGATAATAGTTTGTATTGTGTTTTATTATATCAAATTAAATTTGTTAAATATATTTAGTTTAGGTTGCGGCAAGCTATCTGCACTATTTATTATTACCGTGAGTTATTTACATTTATTTTGTTGTTTAATAACACGCAACCTTTGTTAAGTTGTGTCCGGGCGCGCGTAATATAGTTTTATGCTCCCGGCCCGATCATGCATAATTCAGTGGCGTTATTGATTTTAATTGAATATTAGGATGTATTGATTTTAATGTTATAAAATAATATGTTTTTTAATTTTCCAACAAAGATCATGCTTACAATTTTTTTTAAAAATGTAACTAAATTAAAGTTAAAAGTTGTAGAGATTTTTTTAGGAATACATATTTAAATATGAACTCATTTTAATAAGTTATGCCGTGTGTTCATTATATTAATACTCAAAAATACAAAATGTAAAAATAAATTTTTAATTGGTAAAGTAGAGTTATTAAAAAAGCTAACATGTAAGTTATTATTTAAATAATTGATTGTATTTTTTTTAAAAAAAATTAATTAAACTAAATTAAAAATTGCAACGATCGAATGAGAAATATACATTTAAGAACTCCTATAGATATATTATGATGTAGTTTTCATTATTTTAACAATCTAAAGCTGAATAATTAAAAAATGAATGAAGAAAAAGGAAATGTGTCTGGTTACTTTTCCTTTAAAGTTATTAACATTTTATTAGTAACAATGCTCTAATTGTAAATATGTCAACAAATCTATGTTTTCAATTGCTTAATTTTATGTAGTTTACAATAGTATTCATAATAAATAAGAAATGAAGCCAATCATAAAATATGTTCTACATTTCAAAAAACACATCTGCAAAAAACACATCTGCAAAATATTTTTGTTGAAAATTATCATCGGATTTTGGAAGCAGACTTTTTGTTTTATTCGGCCAAACGGAAATGGCCTCCATTTTACTCCATTACATACAGTTTTCTTATAAAGATAGTCATAGATAGTACGTTAGTCATGTGAAAAGATTTACAACTTATAAAAAAGAAGCTGGCATTTTAATAAAATGCGAATACATATATTTTTAACTCGGTGATTATAATTTATATAAATATTACCTAAATCTTTTATCTTATAGCCTAACAGTTCAACTGCATCTAAGGACAGGCCTAAATATTTAACTTGATTATTCAGATTAGTCCGAGAAAAAAGTTTAGACCTTTAATCAAGAAAGAATTCCTTCTTAGATCCATGGAACCGAAGTAGCAGTGTGTAGAGTGGTTTTGCGGTTCACGCCACATCATCGGAATGCCAAAAGAAAGTATTTTGTCTTACACTTATACCACAAACGGAGATCTAAATCACATCTTTTACACATCTTATGAGGATCCAAGGCCTAGTCCTGATCCCCAAGCGTCAACTTGAAGTATGCAAAAAACATTTTTTTTCCACGAAGACACTTATGTTTCATTGCTGCTTTGTTATTGTGTATTCTCCATAAATGAAACACTACATTTTAAAAGAAATCGCACAACCCCTCGGAGCTATGTTGGAAATATTTTCATATATTTAAATTAAGAAAAGCACACTGTGACGATAAAAAGCAATGACTAAACTGAATAATTAAATTGATTATATTTTCGTTGTTTATAACAATATTCATATCAGACAAAAAAAAAAGCTAATCACTACTTGTCTTCTACATCTCTTAGACGTAATTATTGAAATAAGTTCAGACTAAGTGTAATATTTATGACAGAGCCGTCGTGTAAAAATTACCATCATCAAAGGCCTTTTCGGCTATACAAAAGATTAATATATTATGTACTGTAATGGGTTAGAATACATATTATTATATTGTTGAGAAACTTAAAATTAAATTAACTTATTTCAAGCATGTTATATTGTCGTAAATGATTTGAATAGAATATTAGAAAGTATTGGTTTTAATGTTATTAAATATTATGTTTTTTAACTCTCCAAACGTGTCATCATGATAACAATTTTTTAAAGAAAATATCTTAATTAAATTTAAAGTTTTAAAGGTTTTTTTAGGAATACAAATTTAAAATTACAACTCATTGTGATAAGTTATGATTTGTGTCCATTATATTAAAATTCAAAAATAGAAAATATGAATAAAAATTTTTAACTAGTAAAGTAGAGTTATTAAAACAATTAAAATGTAAGCTAAAATTGAAATGGTTGATTGCTATTTTAAAAAAAAGTAATTAAACAAAACTTAAAATAGCAAAGATCCAATTAAAAATATAAATATAAGAAGTCCTATAGTAATATTATGATGAAGTTTTCATAAATTTAGCAATCCAACGCTGAATAATTTATACGTGAATGAATAATTTAAAAACGAATGAATAAAAAGGAAACGTGTCTGGTTATTTTTTTTTAAAGTTATTAACATAATATTAGTAACAATGTTCTAATTGATTATATGTAAACAAATCTATGTTATCAAATGTTTAAATTTTTGTAGTTGACAATAGTGTTCATATTACATTAAAATTGAAAGTCCTCATATCTCATATTCTACTTCTCATAGATACAAATATTGAAATAGGCTCAGACTAAGTGTAATATTTAAATCAAAGGTGTCGCATAAAAATTACCAATATCAAAATCCTTTTCAGCTATAAATAATTTATATATTAATTAATTCAGAAAGGAAACGTATCTGTTTTCTTTTTTTTTTAAAATTTTATAATATAATATTTGTTGTTAAAAAATTCAAATTAAAAAAAATATTTAAAAAAAATATATTTTATTCAAATTATAATATTTTTATATGGTACAACGATATCCTAAATAAACACAAAATGCAATCTCTCATCACATTAGTTTTACATCTCATAGACAGAAAAATAAAATAGGCTTATGCTAAATTTAATATTCATGAAAAGGTGTTTTTTGAAAATTACCTCTACTGAGATTATTTTTAGCTAGACAAAGAAAAAAAATATAATGATGTAAAATGATCAAGTAAACTTATTACATATCATTTTGTTGATAAATTAAAAATTATATGATATAATTTCCATCATATAATTGTGTGGAACAAGATTTTATACGAATCCCAAAATGTATTTATTTTAGTTGTTATAAAATAAAGAAATTTTCTAATACTTCTACAAGAATGAATAAGTTAACTATTATTTAAGCAAATAAAGTGGTGTAAAAAAGAAATTCTATATAATTAACGTTGAAAATATCATGTTTAATATTAACTTTTTTTTAGAAAAAAAGTAGTTCACCAAATCAAAATTTGCAAACGATTCAATATGAAATATAAATACAAGAATTCCTATTGTTTTTTCATAATGTAGTTTTCATTATTTTAACAATCCAAAGTTGAATAATTAAGAAATGAACGAAAAAAAAGGGAAAAGTTTCTGGTTACTTTCTCTTTAAAGTTATTAACATAATATTAGTAACAATGTTATAATTGATAATATGTAAACAAATTTCTGTTTTTAAATGCTTAAATTTTTGTAATTGACAATAGCATTCATATTAAATAAGAAATGAAGTCAATTATAACATATGTTCTACATTTCAAAAAACACATCTGCAAAATATTTTTGTTGAAAATTATCATGGGATTTTGGAAGCAGACTTTTGGTTTTTTGAGGCTCAACGGAAATGGCTTCCATTTTACTCAATTACATACAGTTTTTTTTACAAAGATGGACATTAGTCATGTAAAAAGATTTACAACTTATTAAAAACAAGATGCCATTTTAATAAATTGTAAATACATTTTTTTTTAACTCGGTGAACATGATTTATATAAATAAGAGCTAAATCTTCAGTCTCTTAGCCTGTGATACAAACTTTTCTTCTCCTTCATATTCCTTTTGATACATTTTCATTTTTTTTAAGCACTCAGCAGTAGTCCACCATCATATTCACGCCCAATCATCCTTCGTACATTTCCCAATATCTTTTACGCCTTGTAATCGTTCTCGCTGTTTCTCACTGAAAACTATTACGTTATCAGAAAAGTAGTTCACATGAGAATGTAGAAAATGAACTTTTAGGCTTATGTTGCTCCCTTGAGCTTTGTAGAAATTATTATTCGTTTTACAATACTTTTGTAGTCAAGATCTTTGTTATTTTTCAAAAGTTATTAGACAATTCCTTTGAAATAGTTTTATGCTTCTTTTTCTGTAACTCCCATCGATTCTGGAAACACGTAATTAATTAGAAGTTTGCGTATGTCAGGTCTGTGTCAAATCCTTTCAACTTTGCCTCACAATTCTGTGAACTTTACACAGATGTATCTCAATATATAATAATAAAATAATTTTTATGAAAAAGCTGTCGCTTAAAAATTTCCTTCATTGCGAAGTCGTCGCAAAACTATACAATATAATGAATTTCAAAGTGTTAATATTATGAAGTGTAATGAATAAGTATACATAGTAACATCTTGTTGAGTAATTTAAAATTAAATTACATAATATCCAGTGTATTACAGAATAGTAAATGTTTTTAATAAAATCTCAGAATGAATTAGTTTTAATGGTATATATTAATTTGATTTCTTTAATTTCTTTTAAATTAACATATTATTATCTTGTTGGGAAACTTAAAATTAAATTAACTAATTTCCAGCATATCATAGTGTCGTAAATGATTTGAATAGAATATTAGAATGTATTGGTTTTAATGTTATTAAATATTATGTTTTTTAACTCTCCAAAAGTGATCATGTCAACAATTTTTTAAAGAAAATAACTTGATTAAATTGTAAAGATTTTTTTAGGAATACAAATTTAAAATTAGAACTCATTGTGATATGTTATGATTTGTGTCCATTATATTAATATTCAAAAATAGAAAATATGAATATAAATTTTTAACTAGTAAAGTAGAGTTATTAAAACAGTTAAAATGTAAGCTAAAGTTGAAATGATTAATTGCTATTTTAAAATAAAGTAATTAAATAAAACTTAAAATGGCAAAGATCCAATGAAAAATATAAATATAAGAACTCCTATAGTTATATTATAATGAATTTTTCATTATTTTAACTATCTAAAGCTGAATAATTTATACATGAATGAATAATTTAAAAACGAATGAATAAAAAAGGAAACGTGTCTGGTTATTGTTCTTTAAAGTTATTAACATAATATTAGTAACAATGTTCTAATTGATTATATGTAAACAAATCTATGTTTTCAAATGCTTAAATTTTTGTATTTGACAATAGTATTCATATTAAATTAAAATAGAAGCTACTCCTATCTTATATTCTACTTCTCATAGATACAAATATTGAAATGGGCTCAGACTAAGTGTAATATTTAACTCAAGAATGTCGCAAAAAATTACAATTTTTAACATCCTTGTCAGCTATAAAAGAGAAAACATTTTAATGTGTCATTGTTTAGTATACACATTATCATCATGTAGAGATATTTAAAATTAAATTAAATATATTTTAGCATATTCAATGTGATTAGTAATTATAATAGAATCTCAGAATATAATAGTTTTAAATTTTCCAAGAATGAAAATGTAAACTTTTTTTTTAATAAAAAAAATTAAGTTAATAATAAACTACATGTAATTTAACTTAAGGATGAAATATACGCTATAAACTATGTTTTAATAAAAAGAAAAATTTGATCAAAATAAATGAGCAAAGATTTCCATAAGAATATAAATTAAAATACGAACACATTTGGTTAATTTATGATGTAATTCTTTATTTTAATATTTCACACAGAAAATTTAAACATACATTTTTAACTGGTAAGGTACGGTTATTAAAATAGTTGTGACTTAAGTTAGAAATTAAACTTTAATTAGTAAATAGTTGTTTGCTATTTACCAAAATTGACATGACCAAATTTAAAATTGAACTGATCCAATTGGGTATATACATATTAAATAAGAACTCTAGAATTATATTATGCTGTTTATTTCTTTATGTTATTAAACCAAAACTGAATAATTTATGTATTAATTAATTCAAAAAGGAAGCGTATCTGTATTCTTTTTTTTAAATTTATATAACATAATATTTGTTAAAAAATTCAAATTAAAAATATTTAAAAAATATATTTTATTCAAATTATAATATTTTTATATGATACAACGATATCCTAAATAAACACAAAATGCAATCTCTCATCACATTAGTTTTACATCTCATAGACACAAACATAAAATAGGCTTTTGCTAAATTTAATATTCATGAAAAAGGTGTTGTTGAAAATTACCTCTACTGAGATTATTTTTAGCTAGACAAAGAAATAAAATATAATGATGTACAATGATCATGTAAACTTATAACGTATCATCTAGTTGAGAAATTAAAAATTATATGATATAATTTCCATCATATAATTGTGTGGAATAAGATTTTATAAAAATCCCAAAATGTATTTATTTTAGTTGTTATAAAATAAAGAAATTTTCTTTTACTTCTATAAGAATGAATAAGTTATCTATTGTTTAAGGAAATAAACAAGGTGTAAAAAAGAAATTTTATATAATTTAAGTTGAAAATATCATGTATAATATTAACTTTATTTTAGAAAAAAAGTAGTTCACCAAATCAAAATTTGCAACGATTCAATGTGAAATATAAATACAGGAATTCCTATTGTTTTTTTATAATGTGGTTTTCATTATTTTAACAATCCAATGTTGAATAATTAATAAATGAACGAACAAAAAAGGAAACGTTTCTGGTTATTTTCTCTTTAAAGTTATTAACATAATATTAGTGTTTGCGACGTTTTCTCCCGCAGGTCGAATTTGCGGGAGTGTAAACTTCGCCAGTCAGGTTCATACAACCATCAAATTAAAGTGGACTGTATTGTGTTCAGATAGATTGTTTATTACGTCGTTCTTTAATACATACACGCGTATTACGATACTAACTGATGAACTGCAAGCACAATTATATATATACAGTCATTAATGATATACACGGTGCGTGGCACGCTACAAGGTTCAACAAAGAATATATATAAAACAAACGGGAATATTCGCGCGGAATATTACAATGTTAAGGGGGATGTAACAATGATGACGACCTGGCGTGATACCGCTTCATCTGACGTGCAGTGTTGCCACATCAACGAACCACCCAGACCACGAGGCACGTTTTCGTTCGAACTGGACGGTATTACACTCAGCCGACGACAGAACTCCAGCACCGCAAAGGTCTTAAATGAATATATTGTCAGGTCGTCACATACGACGACAAAACGATGTCAATAAGTCCGTCAGACATGCACGCGAGAACGACAGCGTACGCACAAACAAAAAAACGGCTCCGCCACTAATACGAGACGCACGCGAAATTACGACGTACGCGTGAACAAAAGCGACTTCTTCGATAATACGACACGTACGCGAAACTACGACCGTACGTGCGTCAAATGCATACGCCGAACACTTAAAACGGCACGACAACGGACGACCGCGAATGTCAACAAAACCCAAAAAAACAACACGCACGTGGAATCACGCAAACGTACGTGCGTCAACTTTGGTGAGCATCAAAAAAACCAGAACAACACGAACGCGACAAGTCGACGTACATGCGCAAACGACACTGACTTGCGGCGGCATAACTAGTGATGGGCACAACCGAATGAAAACTATCGAACTATTCGATAGTCTAAAACTTTCTATTTATTCGATAGTTTTTAAAAACTATCGACGGGAACGAATGTTTTTCGATAGTATCGGACTACCGAACTATCGGACAACCGAACTACCGGACTACCGAACTACCGGACAACCGAACTATCGGTCTATCGAACTACCGGACTACGATGGGCATTACCGAGTATATTCGAACTATTCCATAGTTTTCATTCGAATAAAAACTAGGTCCCGGATATTCAAATAAAATAACGTAAATTTGTATAGTCGATAGTTCGATAGTCCAATACTATAGTATACAATACTATAGTCCAATAATATAGTACGATTTGTTATCGAAAAACATTCGATTCTGTCGATAGTGTTTAAAAACTATGGAATAAATAGGTAGTTTTAGACTATCGAATAGTTAGAAATTTTTCATTTGGTTATGCTCATCACTACACGATTGTTAGTAAGCAAAGCAGCTTTAGTTGGGAGCAGTGGCGTATTTAGGATTTCGTCTAGGGGGAGGGAGTATATATTAAAAAATATTTTATTGACCTAAAGAGCACTTCGTAAAATCATACCTATTAGCTATTGTAAATAAGGATATCAAAAACTAAAAAAAATCAAGGGGGGGATCTATCCCCCATACCCCCCCAACGTAAATACGCCACTGCTAACCTATGTAAAGTCTATCTCGTAAATAGAAGCATAGATAATATTCAATTTTAATTTTTATCTGTGGTAAAAGTATAAGTAAGTTTCTAATGTAATAAGATACAAATTTATGTTGTCTTATTAGAATATACGATACCTAGTTTTTATTCAAATGAAATATACGGCATACACAGTAGTTTGTATTCGAATGAAAACTATCGAATATTTATTCGATAGTTTTCTCTGAACTATCGAATATATTCGGTAGTTAAAACTATTCGGTAGTGCCCATCACTAGGCATAACGAGCCTTTTCGTTGCCGTCGAAGTCCGATAGGAAAGGAAGGAGGGGGAGCGGGGCGATTTCTAGAACGTTCGATAACACCCCGCTCTCCGCCACGTGTATATCTTTATCGACTCGTCCGTTGATAATTTCCGTACCCAACATCCTCCCGCCGTTGAAAGTGGAAACTTTCAAAATCGGAACAAGAGACGTAGTTGACTGGTACCGTGTCAGTCAATACAAACGTACCTGTGGTCGGTTGGTATCATTGGTTACAAAGATTATTAATAAACATGACGTATATCATAAGTACTTAACAAACTAAAATAAAAATAAATAAAATAAAGAATTACAATTTATATATATATATAGTAAAGTACATATTAAAGCTAACAATTAGTAACAATGTTCTAATTGATAATATGCAAACAAATTTCTGTTTTCAAATGCTTAAATTTTTGTAATTGACAATAGCATTCATATTAAATAAGAAATGAAGTCATTTATAACATATGTTCTACATTTCAAAAAACACATCTGCAAAAAACACATCTGCAAAATATTTTTGTTGAAAATTATCATGGGATTTTGGAAGCAGACTTTTGGTTTTTTGAGGCTTAACGGAAATGGCTTCCATTTTACTCAATTACATGCAGTTTTTTTTACAAAGATGGACATTAGTCATGTAAAAAGATTTACAACTTATTAAAAACAAAATGCCATTTTAATAAATCGTAAATACATTTTTTTTTAACTCGGTGAACATGATTTATATAAATAAGAGCTAAATCTTCAGTCTCTTAGCCTGTGATACAAACTTTTCTTCTCCTTCATACTCCTTTTGATACATTTTCATTTTTTTTAAGCACTCAGCAGTAGTCCACCATCATATTCACGCCCAATCATCCTTCGTACATTTCCCAATGTCTTTTACGTCTTGTTGTAATCGTTCTCGCTGTTTCTCACTGAAAACTATTACGTTATCAGAATAGTAGTTCACATGAGAATGTAGAAAATGGACTTTTAGGCTTATGTTGCTCCCTTGAGCTTTATAGAAATTATTATTCGTTTTACAATACTTTTGTAGTCAAGATCTTTGTTATTTCTCAAAAGTTATTAGACAATTCCTTTGAAATAGTTTTATGCTTCTTTTTCTGTAACTCTCATCCATTCTGGAAACACGTAATCAGTTAGAAGTTTGTGTATGTCAGGTCTGTGTCAAATCCTTTCAACTTTGCCTCACAATTCTGTGAACTTTACACAGATGTATCTTAATATATAATAATAATAATATAAGTTTTATGAAAAAGCCGTCGCTTTAAAATTACCTTTATTTCGACATCGTCGCAAAACTATACAATATAGTGAAATTCAAAGTGTTAATATTATGAAGTGTAATGAATAAGTATACATAGTAACATCTTGTTGAGTAATTTAAAATTAAATTACATAACATCTAGTGTATTACAGAATAATAAATGTTTTTAATAAAATCTCAGAATGAATTAGTTTTAATGGTTTGTATTAATTTGATTTTTTTAATTCCTTTTAAATTAACATATTATTATCTTGTTGAGAAACTTAAAATTAAATTAACTAATTTCCAGCATATCATAGTGTCGTAAATGATTTGAATAGAATATTAGAATGTATTGGTTTTAATGTTATTAAATATTATGTTTTTTAACTCTCCAAAAGTGATCATGTCAACAATTTTTTAAAGAAAATAACTTGATTAAATTGTAAAGATTTTTTTAGGAATACAAATTTAAAATTAGAACTCATTGTGATATGTTATGATTTGTGTCCATTATATTAATATTCAAAAATAGAAAATATGAATATAAATTTTTAACTAGTAAAGTAGAGTTATTAAAACAGTTAAAATGTAAGCTAAAGTTGAAATGATTAATTGCTATTTTAAAATAAAGTAATTAAATAAAACTTAAAATGGCAAAGATCCAATGAAAAATATAAATATAAGAACTCCTATAGTTATATTATAATGAATTTTTCATTATTTTAACTAACCAAAGCTGAATAATTTATACATGAATGAATAATTTAAAAACGAATGAATAAAAAAGGAAACGTGTCTGGTTATTGTTCTTTAAAGTTATTAACATAATATTAGTAACAATGTTCTAATTGACTATATATAAACAAATCTATGTTTTCAAATGCTTAATTTTTTGTATTTGACAATAGTATTCATATTAAACTAAAATAAAAGCTACTCCTATTGTTTGAGCCGATAAGGTCCTGCAATTTGGGCGGTTGCCTTTGCCTACTCGCGCTGTACAGGATATATATCGGGTAGCCAAGGTAACGTTTTACTAAATCAAAAGAACAACTATTTACGACTGTGTGATGCAAACAGACAAAACACTAGTATAATTTAAATACAATAAAACAGGATTGAAAGCATACACAAGTCGACGCAGGTATCCAGTTAATGATAACATAAAAGTATACTAATTACAAAACATTAAAAGTATACAACAACATAATACGTTAAGCGTCTTCTCGCCACGAATTGCAAACACAAACGCTAGAATGTATTGCCGCGTGTACTGAACGGCGCGACAACAATCCAGTCGCGGAAGCAATCGCGAATAACGTAAGATCGCGTATAACAATTGCGTGGCGACAAATAATTCGCGTGATCACGAACGCGAAGACTGTAGACGAAAAGGTACAGCGATGATCGGTGACACCAGACGACAGAAAACGGACTGCGACGACCCGACGGCCGGTTCGAACGATGAGTAGAAGTTTCTCGAACTTTCGTTGCGAACAGACGCGCTCTGTCAAACCGGTTCCAGGCGCGATTGGCACGGCGTCACAATTGAACGTTGAAATGCTCGAACACCTATCTTATATTCTACTTCTCATAGATACAAATATTGAAATAGGATCAGACTAAGTGTAATATTTAAATCAAGAATGTCGCTAAAATTACAATTTTTAACATCCTTATCAGCTATAAAAGAGAATAAAACATTTTAATGTGTCATTGTTTAGTATACACATTATCATCATGTAGAGATATTTAAAATTAAATTAAATAATTTTTAGCATATTTAATGCGATTAGTGATTATAATAGAATCTCAGAATATAATAGTTTTAAATTTTCCAAGAATGAAAATGTAAACTTTTTTTTTTAAAAAAAAAAAATAAGTTTATAATAAACTACATGTAATTTAACTTAAGGATGAAATATACGCTATAAACTATGTTTTAATAAAAAGAAAAATTTGATCAAAATGAATGAGCAAAGATTTCCATAAGGATATAAATTAAAATACGAACACATTTGGTTAATTTATGATGTAATTCTTTATTTTAATATTTCACACAGAAAATTTAAACTTACATTTATAACTGGTAAGGTAGTATTATTAAAATAGTCGTGACTTAAGTTAATAATTAAATAGTTGTTTGCTATTTACCAAAATTGACATGACCAAATTTAAAATTGAACTGATCCAATTAGGATTATTCATATAAAATAAGAACTGTAGAATTATATTATGCTGTTTATTTCTTTATGTTATTAAACCAAAACTGAATAATTTATATATATTAATTAATTCAAAAAGGAAACGTATCTGTATTCTTTTTTTTTAAATTTATATAACATAATATTTGTTAAAAAATTCAAATTAAAAATATTTAAAAAATATATTTTATTCAAATTCTAATATTTTTATATGATACAACAATATCCTAAATAAACACAAAATGCAATCTCTCATCACATTAGTTTTACATCTCATAGACAGAAACATAAAATAGGCTTATGCTAAATTTAATATTCATGAAAAAGGTGTTTTTGAAAATTACCTCTACTGAGATTATTTTTAGCTAGACAAAGAAAAAAAATATAATGATGTAAAATGATCAAGTAAACTTATTACATATCATTTTGTTGATAAATTAAAAATTATATGATATAATTTCCATCATATAATTGTGTGGAACAAGATTTTATACGAATCCCAAAATGTATTTATTTTAGTTGTTATAAAATAAAGAAATTTTCTAATACTTCTACAAGAATGAATAAGTTAACTATTATTTAAGCAAATAAATTGGTGTAAAAGAGAAATTTTATATAATTTACGTTGAAAATATCATGTTTAATATTAACTTTTTTTTAGAAAAAAAGTAGTACACCAAATCAAAATTTGCAACGATACAATGTGAAATATAAATACAAGAATTCCTATTGTTTTTTCATAATGTAGTTTTCATTATTTTAACAATCCAAAGTTGAATAATTAAAAAATGAACGAACAAAAAAGGAAACGTTTCTGGTTACTTTCTCTTTAAAGTTATTAACATAATATTAGTAACAATGTTCTAATTGATTATATGTAAACAAATCTATGTTTTCAAATGCTTAAATTTTTGTAGTTGACAATAGTGTTCATATTGAATTAAAATTGAAAGTACTCATATCTTATATTCTACTTCTCATAAATACAAATATTGAAATAGACTCAGACTAAGTGTAATATTTAAATCAAGAATGTCGCAAAAAATTACAATTTTTAACATCCTTGTCAGCTATAAAAGAGAAAACATTTTAATGTGTCATTGTTTAGTATACACATTATCATCATGTAGAGATATTTAAAATTAAATTAAATAATTTTTAGCAAATTTAATGTGATTAGTAATTATAATAGAATCTCAGAATATTATAGTTTTAAATTTTCCAAGAATGAAAATGTAAACTTTTTTTTAACCAAAAAAATTAAGTTAATAATAAACTACATGTAATTTAACTTAAGAATGAAATGTATGCTGTAACATATGTTTTAATAAAAAGGAAAATTTGATCAAAATGAATGAGCAAAGATTTCCATGAAGATATAAATTAAAATACGAACACATTTGGTTAATTTATGATGTAATTCTTTATTTTAATATTTCACAAAGAAAATTTAAACTTACATTTATAACTGGTAAGGTAGTGTTATTAAAATAGTCGTGACTTAAGTTAATAATTAAATAGTTGTTTGCTATTTACCAAAATTGACATGACCAAATTCAAAATAGAACTGATCCAATTAGGAATATACATATAAAATAAGAACTGTAGAATTATATTATGCTGTTTATTGCTTTATGTTATTAAACCAAAACTGAATAATTTATATATTAATTAATTCAAAAAGGAAAAGTATCTGTATTCTTTTTTTTTTAATTTATATAACATAATATTTGTTAAAAAATTCAAATTAAAAATATTTAAAAAATATATTTTATTCAAATTCTAATATTTTTATGTGATACAAGAATATCCTAAATAAACACAAAATGCAATCTCTCATCACATTAGTTTTACATCTCATAGACAGAAACATAAAATAGGCTTATGCTAAATTTGATATTCATGAAAAAGGTGTTTTTGAAAATTACCTCTACTGAGATTATTTTTAGCTAGACAGAGAAATAAAATATAATGATGTAAAATGATCAAGTAAACTTATTACATATCATTTTGTTGAGAACTTAAAAATTATATAATATAATTTCCATCATATAATTGTGTGGAACAAGATTTTATACGAATCCCAAAATGTATTTATTTTAGTTGTTGTAAAATAAAGAAATTTTCTAATACTTCTACAAGAATGAATAAGTTAACTATTATTTAAGCAAATAAAGTGGTGTAAAAAAGAAATTTTATATAATTTACGTTGAAAATATCATGTTTAATATTAACTTTTTTTTAGAAAAAAAGTAGTTCACCAAATCAAAATTTGCAACGATTCAATGTGAAATATAAATACAAGAATTCCTATTGTTTTTTCATAATGTAGTTTTCATTATTTTAACAATCCAAAGTTGAATAATTAAATAATGAACGAACAAAAAAGGAAACGTTTCTGGTTACTTTCTCTTTAAAGTTATTAACATAATATTAGTAACAATGTTCTAATTGATAATATGTAAACAAATTTCTGTTTTCAAATTTTTGTAATTGACAATAGTATTCATATTAAATAAGAAATGAAGATACTCATATCTTATATTCTACTTCTCAAAGATACAAATATTGAAATAGGCTCAGTCTAAGTGTAATATTTAAATCAAGGCTGTCGCAAAAAATTACCATTTTTAACATCCTTATCAGCTATAAAAAAAAATAAAACATTTTAATGCGTTATTATTTAGTATACACATTATCATCATGTAGAGATATTTAAAATTAAATTAAATAATTTGTAGCATATTTAATGTGATTAGTGATTATAATAGAATCTCAGAATATAATAGTTTTAAATTTGCCAAGAATGAAAATGTAAACTTTTATTTTAATAAAAAAAATTAAGTTAATAATAAACTACATGTAATTTAATTTAAGAATGAAATGTACGCTATAAACTATGTTTTAATAAAAAGAAAAATTTGATCAAAATGAATGAGCAAAGATTTCCATAAGGATATAAATTAAAATGCGAACACATTTGGTTAATTTATAATGTAATTCTTTATTTTAATATTTCACACAGAAAATTTAAACTTACATTTTTGTAAGTATAAAATGTAAGTTAAATGTATTTACATAATGTAAGTTAAAATTATAATTTAATTTATTATATATATATATATATTATTTATTATATATATATGTATATATTATATTTATTAACTGTTTTGCTATAATGTCTTTGACGAAAGCAATAACAAAAAAAAAAGTTAAAATTGAAATGATTGATTGCTTTTTTTAAAAAAAGTTTAAAATTACAACGATCCAATGAGAAAAATAACTATAAGAACTCTTATAGTTATATAATGATGTATTTTCCATTATTTTAACAAACTAAAGCTGAATAATGTATAGCAAAATGAAGAAAAAAGGATACGTATCTGGTTCTCTTATGTTATTTAATGATATTTATTATAATAATTACAATTATTTAATTAAAAATATTTAAAAATAATTATGTATTCTAATGTTTATATTTTTGTAGCTTAAATTAATATTTATATCCATCATATTATAATACTACTATTAACATATGTTCTACATCTCGTAGAAAAATAAAAAAAATTAACTCTGACTTAGTGTAACATTTAAGATAAAGATGTTTAAAAATTACCAATATCCACGTTATTTTTAGCTTTACAAAAGAATTATGAGATGTAATGGTCTAATATATATATTGTTATCTTGTTGAGAAATTAAAAATTAAATTAAATAATTTCCAGCATATAACAGTGTGGTATATGTTTGGAATAGAATATCAGTATATATGGGTTTTAGTTTTAAAATAATTTTTTTTTATTCTTCAAGAATAACTATGTTAACTGTACATTTTAACAAATAAAGTTGAGTTAATAATAAATTATATTAATTTAAGTTAAGAATAAAATGTACGATATTAACTATGTTTTAATAAAAAGGACCTTGATCAAAATGCAAATGTTTCCTTAGGAATATAATTGTAATTGCGAACTCATTTGGTTAAATTATGTGTTTTTCTTTATTTTAATATTCCACACCGAAAATTTAAACTTTATTTTTAACTGGTGAAATAGAGTTAATAAAATTGTTATAAATTAAGTTAAAAAATAAATTGTTGATTGCTATTAAAAATAAAAGTGTCATGACCAAATTTTAAATTAAATTGTGCATTTAAGTATATACATTTTAAATAAGAACTTCTGTATTTTTATGATGGTGTATATTTCATTATTTTATTAAACCAACACTGAATATTTTATAAATAAATTAATAATAAAAGGAAGCGTATCTGGATTCTTTTTTTTAAATTTATTGTTGCATCCCATATTATTATGTGTTTGTATTTGTTGTTTGTATATGTTCGGTGATACCTGTCGTATGGCTTTATAATTCAGATAACGATGAGTGTTGTCTTGTCTCGCTGGTGGGCCTGTCGAGTCAGTGTCTCACCGTCTATCGAGATAGTAGCGAAAAATGTAATAGTAGACAATGTTCAAAATGCAGACGAGCCCATAATGTTTTATTGAATGTACCTCTAAAAAATAACACTAACGAGCAAGCGCCACTAATGAATCAAATTGCGAAACCGACAAAACAGGTAAACAGTAATTTCCTAATACCACCTACTTCGATAAATGCGCATACGTATGACTGTAATATAAACGACCAGGCGTTATTATCCTCCCGCAAGGAAACCTTCATTGGTACGGATATGACGATCCCCTAGTTATCGGCGTTGGGAAAGTGACGCGCCCATCGCCCAGTGCACTAATAATGCACTGCAATAGTCTCCTCTCTAACCTTAGTCGGTCGGAAAGGACCGGTCCCCCAGGTTTGGGGTTGAGCGACAGGCTAACGCCTGTCCTCGTTAAAAATTTTACTGTTGTGAATCTTTTACCAAAGCCTCGGAAACACGATGATATAAACGGAAACTTGACTAGAAACCGGAACGGAAAAAATACGGATATTAGGATCAGAACATGGAATATTAGAACGCTATACAAACCAGGTGCCCTCAGAAATATAAATAATGAAATAGCAAAGTATAAACTTTACATTGTAGCGCTACAAGAAATACGTTGGCTCGGAAACGGAAATGTGCAAGCAGAAAATGCAACAGTATTCTATAGTGGCACAAAATCTAATAGACACAAGAAAGGAGTAGGATTTGTAGTAAATAACACAATTTTGCACTGTATTAAAAAATTTGAAGCGGTTAATGAACGTATATATTACATCCATATAGCAGGACACAAATTTGACTTAATTTTAATTAACTGCTACGCACCAACCGAGGAAAAAGATAAAGAGGAGAAGATTGCCTTTATGAAAAGGTAGAAAGAATATATGATTCCTTACCAAGATATTGTATCAAATTGACAGTTGGAGATTTTAATGCCCAAGTAGGGAAAGAGGTGTTGTTTAGACCGACTATTGGAAAAGAAAGCCTGCATGATACATCCAATGACAATGGAAGCAAATTAATCAATTTTGCAATCTCCAGAGAGCTAGTCATAAGTAGCACATATTTCCCGAAGAAAAACATACACAAGCATACGTGGTCAGCCCCTGATGGAAGAACAAAAACTCAGATTGATCATGTCATTATAGATAAACGTCATCAGTCAAGCATTACAAATGTGAGAACATATTGGGGTGCGGATGGTGACTCGGACCACTATCTGGTAGTAGCAAAATTCTCCCTCAAGCTTTCAGCTAAATGGAAAAGACACCAACAAAAAAGTAAGAATACTAAATTAGACAGAGACAAGATCAAAAGTGATGCTGAAATTAAAACATTTAAACGGAAAGTAACTATGGAACTTGCTAAACATAATACAACACAACCTGAAGCTGGAAAACCCTCAACCTCAACTTGGGAAAAAATCAAAGACTCGCTAACAAAAACAGCGGAAAACTTAAGGGTAGAAAAAACAAGAATGAAAAACCACTGGTTCAACGATGAATCACAAGAAGCGATTAAAAAACGCCAGGAAGCAAGAACAATAATGACACAAGACCCTACTAATGATAACGTAGAAAATTATAAAAGATTACGTAATGCAGCAAATAAAATATTAAGATTACAGAAAAGAATTGCTGAGAACAGGAAATTAGAGGAAATAGAAATGTACAAAAAAGACCCAAAATTATTTTTTGAAAAGTTTAAATCCGTTAAGGAAGGATTTAAAGCACGGACGACTATTATGAAAGATGGAAACGGAAAACTGGTTTCTGACCCCAAGATGATTGTAGAAAACTTCAAAGAGTACTTTGACAATCTACTTAACGACAGCGCAGAACAAAGTAACAGTTACAGTTCATATGAAAAACTAGTGTACCAAACGGCCGAACTAGAATTACCCGAGCCCAGTATGAACGAAATTGAAATAATAGTAAAATCCTTAAAAAATAACAAAGCGCCAGGGGAAAATAATATCAATTCGGAACTGCTCAAAATTGCAGGAAAAGACCTTTTAAAAATCCTTCATCACCTTATTTCGAATATATGGAAGAGTGAAAAATAGAAAATGACTGGAACACAGCTATCTTATGTCCCATCTTTAAGAAAGGTGACCCAACAAACACGGAGAACTATAAAGGGATAAGTTTGCTGAATACTAGTTATAAGGTACTCTCCACAGGCGAAGGTTTTTCGTAATGTTCATCGTTACGTCGGTGGCGGCGTTCCGACCGTGATGACGTGTTATCGGGGGACTTTCAGATTCAACTGTGTGACGTTAGTTTTGGGCGGCTCTCGGCGTCGCGCTGGAAACCACTCATACGGGATCGACAACGGTCGTGTTCCGGGCGGCGCGCGACGGCGGCTCCGATGACGTCGATGTCCGTGAAATGATTACCGTGACTGCGCGTGCGGTCAAATTCGACAACGCCCAACGAAAATGATGACCACGAATTTTGTTTTCTACGACAATTATTTACTTTAATAAAATAATTCTCTCACTTGACCCTTTCTTCTTCCTTCGATTTTGGCCAACTATGGACCACGTGAAATAACTCCTGATGATTATTTTTCTCCTTTCTTTCTTCTCTCCCAGTACTCTTTCATTCTTTCTCTGTGTTGTTCCCTTCTTTCCTTTGTCCATTTTGCTCCAGTCTTCTTTTTTTCCTTTTCTTGAAAACCCCTGAACCCTCAGATCTTCTCTCTGAATTCTTTTCTTCGCTCCACCTCCTCTCCATCTATTTTCATTTCTACCATATCTTTTCTTACTTCCCTGATCCATATCATCTGCGTCTTGGGGTTTCTGTCGAAGTAATTGAATAGTCTCTTTGTCAATCTGTCTTCATTCACTCTCTTAATGTGTCCGTAGAAAGTCACTCTTCTCTTTCTCATTGTGTCCGTAATTTTCTCAATCTTGGAATAAACCTGCTTATTGCTTCTCAGTTTCTATTTTTCGTCTTCATATTTTGGTCCCAGGATTTTCCGTATAATTTTTCTTTCTTTTCTTTCTACCACGTCTAACTGTCTGGCCGTGCTAGTATAAGGCATTCTGAGGCATAGAGTCCCTCTGGTTTAATAACTGTATTGTAGTGTCTTAGTTTGGCATTAATAGATATGGATTTCTTATTGTATATATTTTTTGTCAACTGGAATGCCAGTTCCATTTTTCTTGCTCTTGTTAGGATCGCTCCTTTGTCAAGGGCGTTTGGTTGAATTAGTTCACCCAGGTATTTGAACTTGTTAACCCCCTTAATTTTCCCATACTTTGTTGTGATATGTTTTAGTGCATCCTTTCTATTGGTCATGTATTCTGTCTTTTCATATGATATTTGCAATCCAGCCTTTTCTGTTGTCTCATTCAGTATATTTAATTGTCTTTTTGCGTCTTCCATATTTTCCGCTAGTATTGCCAGATTGTCTGCTAAACTTGACCCTTTATTTAGAATCTTCAAAATTTTCTGTAGCGTCACTGTAATGTTCCGTGAAGTCTCTGTAATTTTCTGTGAAGTCTCCGTGATTTTCTGTGGAGTTTCTGTACGAGTCTTGATTACCGAATGTTCTTTATTAAAAAAGAAACTCGCAACAACTTTTTATTACTTGAATCTACAACTTACTTTTACGCGAACACTGGAATCCACGGATCCCACCGCTGCCACCAAAAATGTTATGAACTTAGCACAACAAATAAAAAACGTACGCCAAAGTAATAAGTTGTATTATACATTTTATTGTATTAAATTAATTGAATTCAAATAAAACGACTGGTCGCTTATTCAGTAGAACAAAGACAAAAAACTAATGCTTGGACGATGGGCGACGGCGAGTCATGCTATTTTACCTATTCAGTGAATTCTTTACTGACGTCGTCGTCGCAATCGTATATCACACAATTTCTGATGCTCTTTTATTACAATATAATACTCATAAACTAAAATGTAGGGATTATTAACATAAGAATACGTAAAAAAAAAATATTGCATTCAAATTCTAATATTTTTATAGGTTACACCGATATTATTATCAAACACAAAATGAAATCACTCATAACATAAGGTCTATATCTCATAGACTCAAATTTCAAACAGTTCCATGCTAGGTTTAATATTCATAACAAAGCTGTTTTTGAAAATTACCTTTTTTAAACGTTTCATCAGCTAGACAAAGGAATAAAATATTATGATGTGCAATAATTGAGTATATATTTAACGTTTTATCTTGTTGAGTAATTTAAAATTAATTGATATAATTTATATTGTATTACACTGTGGAATACAATTTTAATCGAATCTCAGAATGTTTTTATTATATTCTTTAAGAATGAACAAGTTAACTCTTTTAATTACATATCAAGGGGTGTTAATAAAAAATAATATATAATTTAAGTTAAAAACATAATGTATAATATTGAATTTTTTTGTAAAAATATAGCTTCACCAAAATAAAATTTGCAACGATCCATTGAGAAATATAAATTTAAGAACACCTATATTCTTTATGACATATTATTCATTATTTTAACAATCCAAAAAATTAACAATTTATAAATTAATAAGTAAAAAAGAAACGTATCTGATTTTTTTCAAAAGATATTTAACATAATATTAGTTAAAATGTTTTAATTAAGAGTATGTGAAAAAAATTATTGTATTCAAATTCTAATATTTTTAGTTTATACCAATATTTTTATCGAGTATAAATTGAAGCAACTTATAAGTTGTGTTTTATATCTCTAAGCTATAAATTGAAAATATGTTCAGACCAAGTGTTATATTTATAAAACAGCTGTTGTTTAAAAATTACCTTTATTTATGGCTAATAATTCTACACAAAAGAATATATTATGAGTTGCAATGTTTTACACAAATGTATATTATAATGTTGTTAAAATTTTTTAAAATAAATGAAATAATTTCCTGTGTATTTTAGTGCAGTATTTGATATTAATCGAATCACAGAATGTATTCGTTTTAATAAATATAAAGTAATGTTTTTAAGTCTCCAAAAATGAACATGTAATATTTCTTTTAAACTAATCAAGTTGAGCTGAAAAAGAAAATATATGATTTATGTTAAATTATAAATTAACTTCATCATCAACAATTATCAACATCTTCACTTACGCTCATTGTAAATATTGTTTTATATATTAAGTAATAAAAATATTAATGTTAAAAAAAGAAAAAGGTAAATATAAAAACAAATGATGTTAACTATATTTTAAAAATAGTAACTTGACCAAATTAAAGTTGCCATGATTTCTTTAGGAATGTACATTTATAAAACAGTTACATTTGGTTTAATTATGACATTTTTTTTGTTTAGTTTAATATTCAAGAAAGAAAATTTTATTTATTTTTTTTAAAACTGTTAATGTAGAATTTGTTAAATGGTTATAATTAAAATTAAAAATTAAATGCGTGTTCACTACTTTTAAAAGAAGTAACTTGACCAAATTTAAAGTTGCAATGACCCAATTACAGATATAAAAATATCCATTATATTAATATATACCAGATTATTATAAATATGATAACACAAATTTCAATGATTTTTCGGCCTCCAAATTCATTTTAAGGCAAAGATATTGAGCGCATAAAGAACCAATCTAAACATTGTTTATTCAGTGAATATAAAACTATTGCAAGAAATATTGCAACTATTATACAAATCCAATCAAATCAAAAGTAAATACCACGTAAGCTATTAGTTAAGTTTTTAATGGTTTATTGATAAATTACTGGAGCAATAATTACTGAACCCCTTTATAAAAATAATTTACTATACAATGGAATTATTATGTACACTTTTAATTATATTTATAACTTACTTTCTTTTAATTCTTGATTGGCCATTCAAACCAATAACATAAATTAAATGGTAGTAATTTTTTACATATTTTTTATACTTATCCAAGCTAGGCAAGTCAACTAATTTTCTTAATTCAGTATTTTAAGTACTTAAAAATATGTTTATGTTAATTTAAAAAAGAACTAAATAATAAATGCAACTTTTTTTAAATTTTACATTATTCATTTTAATGTTGCGATGATCTAATTAGGAATACAATTACTTCTAATTACAATATTCTTATAACAATATTATTGTTAATAATGAACAGCTCATTATATATGTATTGCTAAAATGTTTAAAAATATTTCGTCGTCCGTATACATTTTATGATAAAGATATGAAGGCCACAATAGACAAATATAAACTATGTTTATTTTATCCAGATAAAACTAGAGCAACATACATGAAATCCATTTTAAAAATTAAATTAAATCAAATTAAACTATTATGTAAGTATTGTATATGTTTTTAACTTACTATACAAGGTGGCCGTAAAATCTGCACAGACAAATGAAATGAAATAAATTGTAACATATTTTTTTAACTAATTAATTAGAGTTATTAAAATAATTATAAATTAAGTTGAAAATCAAATGTATGTTGCAGTATGTAAATAAACGTATTCTGACCAAATTTAAAATTGCAATTATGTAGTTATGAAAATATACAAAATTTAAGTGCTTACAATAACTATATCCTTATAACATTCTATTTTGTTATATCTAATATTAATCATATTAAATATGATATCACAATGTTCAATGAGGGTTAGGTCTATATATACGTTTAACAACTTTATTTACATATATGGAGCCCAAAAAAACCTATAAACTATTTTTATTTTGTCAATACAAGACTTTTGCGACATACATTAGATCCAATTTAAAAATTAAATTAAATTAAATAGAACTACCATGTATACTTTAGTTATGTTTTTAATTTACCCTCCGTATCGATGTCCTTACTAGCTATACAGACGGATATAAATAAAATAAATTTCAATATTATTTTATAAATATTTTATTCTTGTAAAAAAATAAAAAATAATTAAAGAATGTATATCAAGTGTACTGCTTAATTTTAAACTAAACGATAAATGTATTGATTATAATGGATAAACTCGTATAATGATGTGCTTTTCTTTATTTTAATATTCCAAGACTAACCAATTTAACTAATTTTTTTGATTGGCTATGATAAGTAAAAAAAAAATTGTAGGAGAATGTTGGTACAACTGTCATCTCTACCCATACTATGTTTCAATTTGATCGGATTATTTGTAACAGTTCAGTGGCATTTCGAGTAAGTATTGTGTGGTGTGCGTTGTTTTAACCTCGAAATAAAAAAAAACATCGAACAACGTGTCGCGATTAAGTATTGTTTAAAAGCTAATAAAAGTGCTACGGAAACAATTGAAATGTTAAAAGTCGCTTATAGTGAGTCTGTAATATCTCTGGCCAGTGTGTTTCGTTGGTATAATCAGTTTTTGTCGGGTAGAGAGTCGGTGAAAGTTGAGGAAAAAAGCGGGAGACCTTGCACAACGAAAACGGACGAAAACATCGTTCGTATCGCAGCTGTGTTGAAAGAACATCGATGTGCTGGCTGTAGGTTAGTGGGAGAGCTAATCGGTATTCCGAAAATAATCGTTAAACGAATTTTCAGGAACGATTAACAAAAGAGGAAGTTGTGCGCGCGTTTCGTTCCACACGCTCTGACTGTTGAACAACGACAGCAACGCATCGCACACGCACAAGACGTGCTCGAAATCGTTTTTTTTTACTCTGAAGGAATTGTGCAAACTGAGAGTTTGTTCTTGACGGAAATACAGTTAATGGAGCATTCTATCAAAGTGTTTTAAACCACTTCTGTAAAAGGATTGCACGTGTTAGGCCAAACTTGTGGAAAGGTCGATCTTTTTTCTTGATGCACCTGCTCATTCCGCAGCAATCAACACCCAATTCTTAGCAAAAAAAATGGTTCCAGTGCTCATCCACTGCCCCTACTCACCAGATTTACGTCCCCCCGACTATTTTATGTTCCTAAAGTTGAAAATAGAGTTGAAAGGGGACCGTTTTGCTTCTATTGAAGAAATTCAAGAGGCTGTGACGAGGAAGCTGAACTTTATTTCAAAGAACGATTTTTCAAAGGCAATGGGAAAGTTAGAAGAACGTGCCAATAGATGTATACAATGTAATGGAGACTACTTTGAATAAAAAACATGTTGACAAAATTATTGCAATTTTTTTACGTGTTTTATAGCGACCGTCTCATTACTTATGGGACGCACTGTGTAAGGGGAATACGACATACATTAGGCAAAAAATCACATTATTGTACTACATAGTGTACTGTAGAAAAATATTATTTAATTATTGAAATTCTTATTATTATTTATGTGTTACAGAAGTTTGCGTTGTTTATAAGTATTTTTTTTTTTTACATTTCACAATATAATTTTTTTCTGTGTAGAGAAGTGTAGAAGTTAAGAATTAAAATAGTCAACTATTTTAGAATTTTAGACTTATGTGTGATATAGAAAAGAATAATTGACTTCAGAACTAATTGTTTTCATAGGCCAATTTAATTTGAAAAGGGTTTCTGTAGAAAAATTACGAAATTTAGGTTAATCATTTTTTTTCAACTATTCTATTCCCAGTTTTTTAAGCAGACTTGACTGCTTTAATAGACAAACAAATTACTTACCATCATATGATTCAATTGCAGCTATTTAATTGATTGAAATTAAAATATTTTACTTTTATATTATTAAGAACAATACAATTATTAAAAATATCAATTAATTTAAAAATATACGAAAATTAGAAGTATTTTTGATGTACAATTTATAATACAAAACGTCTCTCAAATATGAAATAAATAGAAATAACGATGACCAATTTTTATAGCGTGCACACAATCATAATATAATTTAGTCTTTTATTATAATTTGATTTATATAATTGTTAACGATATTATTATGCAAATATAAGATTTTCAATATTAAGGTAAAGCAATAAATTAATTTTATTTTCAAACTCACTTATGCATATCCCTGTAATAAACAAAAGGTTATCACAAGAATAATATAATTAAAACTCAATTTGTTATGTTATAATTTATGATAAAACATAATTCATGTTTTTCTATATTGAAATAGTAGTTGTTTTATTATATAAATTAAACATAAATTCAGTAATTCACATAAATAATATACATAATAAGTAGTTGAAAATGGGGAGTTCTGGATCGTCACCCTCCCCTTAAAATCCGCCCCTCCACTTTTTTATTATCAATATTCTTATCAGTGATACTACTTATCAATGATACTCCTTATCAATGATAGATCTTATCAGTGATACCCTTTATCAATTATAACTCTTATCAATGATACTTCTTATCAATAATAGACCTTATCAGTGTTACCAAACTATCTCTTATCAAAGATTTTTCACCATTTTCACCGTCATATAGTTATTTTACCGGATTTATTAAATCGTATATTTTCCATAATGGGTAATATTCTGTCGTTTATATTGGACTCGTCGCAAACAACGAAGACTGTATTTTTAAATACCAACGACGTAATTTTAACGAGTATGTTGTATCGTGGTCAGAACACGCTTGTTATGGAATCGAAAATTCAAGACGGTTGTCGTGTACTACTCGACCGAAAGAACTTGATTAAATTACAATATTTGGAATGGAGTATTTTCGAAACAACCGAGAGAAAGACAAATTTCATTAGTCCCATAATACTACAACAATCTAAACAAATATCAGCATATTTGAAATCTCGTATTAACCAAGAAAAACTTACGACTAAAGAAGAAATAATTAATTTCATTAAAGGCATCAATGAAGAATTAATTATTCGTAATATATCGAAGTATGATTACAACTATGTTAGCCAAATAAAATTATATGCTACGGAACAATTATCAATCACTGTGATGACGAATGACGTAGAGAGATCAAAGGTAATGGTACTTTATATAAATAATTTTTTTAATTTTATTATCTTTGTCCGTCTAACGATGGTTATATTAAAATATATAAAACTTATTCCAATTGCTTTTTATTAGATATTTAATGAGTATGACGAAACACTCGGATATTATTCACCACCATCATCACCAGAGGCACAAGCTGTTAATGAAAACGACGGTCCATTAAGATTCAATCTATATCATGGATCTCCCTCACCATCACCAAGGATTTATGAGGACTATCCAATTCAATGGAAAACCACATGCGAATTATTTACTAATTTAAAATAATTTCATAATATGTATTAAAATAAAAACACACTATTATTAAAAAAAATTTTTTTTTTTTTTATTGTTTCATAGTTTATACAATAATTATTTACAAAATCCTTACTTCCCCGTTGAAAGGGTTGTAAGTTATAATTTGATCGTGTATGATTAAACAATATGCTGATGTGGCATCTGCAAACGTTTCATACGCCTCGAATTCAATCCTTAGGTCCACAGTGGATGTCTTAACATTGTCGTTTTGTCTATTCATATCGACAATTATGATTGGAGCGAGTTTTTTGAAATTGGTTCTGTTCAATAAAGGCGTAACATTATCGTTACCATAATATGATTTTTGAAACTCTGCATATGCTCTGTACAACGTTGCAATTTTATTCTTTGTGAAATCACATTGAAAATCTTCGTAGGGGAAAACGTCGGAATTCAAATAAACTTTTAAATTTTTAATCTTGTAGTCGTTGAAATGTGACATGGAATATACAGCATTATTTTTTCTATTAGTCTGAAATCCTATAATAACATATCGCGGTTTTTCTAATTTGTTTGATGTTTTTACTTTCCACGAGTGCGTGGTGTTTTTAGGCAAAACCGGGTATTCACATAGTTCCCATGTTCTGAATGCACACGCAATGGATTTATGACTATTTATCACTTTTAAAAGAGTAATTTTTTCTCTATCACTGACTTTAATCATAGGCATTCTCCATAATATTTTAGAATTGTTTACTTTAACGTCTTTTAATTTCGATATATCGGTTTCGATAGTATTATCGGTTTTATATAATTTTAAAGCGTTAATATCCAACGACGATCTGTTCATAGTAAGCTGCTGATTACAGTTAATTTATATACGTTTATAATCCTCACAAAAACCAAACACGTCTTTAAGGTTAATACAACCACTAAACGTGTTTGATTCGATAAAATCTCGATTTGCATTATCAAAGTCATCATCCCAAGCAGAGTTGCAACGTGAGATAATATCCATTTTATTATACGAGCAATAGCATTTTAATGTTGAAGTTATACCAAGGTTCACAACTTTTTGAATTTCATCATCATCTAAAGGCCTTGCCTTGTCGTGATAGCCATAAATCTCTGTCATTTGCCATATTTTTCAATTTTGAATATGTTGTGACCTCCATGAGACGTTTGAGGTCCTGGAAATATGATGTTCTTGGGCGTCCTCTAGATCTTTTCCCCAAGATCTTTCCTTCGAAGATGTTTTTCATAAATGTGTTATGTCAAAATTGGTGCCCTATTAATTTCGTTTTCCTTTTTAATATGTGTTTTATTATATTTCTTTCTTCGTTTACATCTTTTAACACTTGCTCATTTGTTTTCCTTCTCAACCCATGATGTTCTGTTCATTTTTCTCCAAATCCACATTTCCATTGCTTCTAAGCGGTCCTTTTCATTTTTCCTGATAGTCCAAGTCTCACATCCATATAGTAACACACTCCACACAAATGTTTTAATAAATTTTTTCTTCGTTTCGATGTTAAGGTGTTTGCTAGTTAATAGACTGTTTTTCTTTATGAATGTTTGTTTGGCTAAAATTATTCTTTTTTTTATATCAATAGTGGATGTATTATTGTATGTTATTATACTTCCCAGATAGGAGAACTGTTCGACTTCTTGGATTACAGTGTCGTTCAATTTTATAACTGGGTTAGTATATATCTGATCTCTTCGGGCTGTCATTGTTTTTGTTTTGGTAGCGTTTATTTTCATATGAAACTTATCCATAACCCTTGATAATGTGTTAAGCATGAGATTCATGTTGTCTTCACTTTCTGCCACCAGTGCAATGTCGTCCGCAAATCTTATACTGTGTACCTCTTCTCCGCTTATTCTTACGCCATTGGATACCTCATTCATTTCTTCTATGGCTTCTTCCATGAATAGATTGAACAAATAAGGCGACAAGGGACAGCCTTGTCTCACACCTTTTCTTATCCTAGCTTCTTTTATGGTTCCGTTTACGTCTATCAGTGTTGCTTGATCCTTGTATAATCTCAGGATAATCCTTCTGTCTTTCCAATCAATTCCTCTTCTTTTTAATGTACCAAATAACAAGAACCAATCTACTTTGTCAAAGGCATTTTCTAAATCTATAAATGTTATATATGTTGGAAGGTTCACGTCCAACCTTCTTTCTATTATTAGTCTCAGGGCCAGGATCGCTTCCCTAGTTCCCCTCTCTCTCCTGAACCCAAATTGCTCTTTCCCAAGCTGATCTTCTATTTTCCCTTTTAGCCTATTCTTAATGATGTTAAGAAGTATTTTCGAGGCGTGTGATAATAGTGTAATTGTCCTATAATTAGTACAGTTGGTTGTGTTTCCTTTCTTTGGTATTGTTATTGACTTACTCTTTATAAAATCCTTTGGCAACTTCCCTGTTTCGTAGCACTCATTAATAATCTTAAATAACAGTGATTTGGTATGTTCATCCAAATTCTTCAATATTTCCGCAGGTATGTCATCTATACCAGTTGCTTTTTTTTCGGTTAGTGTGGTCAGTGCACAATCAAACTCAGTTCTTATCAGAGAAGGTCCTTTGCAATCAGGATTAACTTCTTCTTCATGTTCTAAATAATTCAATTCCTCAATAATCTCTTCCCCTTCATATAGCTCTTCTAAATATTCTTTCCATCGTCCGGCTACCTTTTCATTTTCAAATAGTAAGTTCCCATATTTGTCACTGACAATATTACTTTTTGTCCTGGGTTTATATTCTAGGCTTCTTACTCTATTATATGCTCTATCTGTGTTATTTTTTTTCAACAAGTACTCAATTTTTTTGCAATTTTCACGTAACCATAGGTCATTTGCTTCACAGCATTGGTTTGTGATTTCATTCTTAATTCTTTTGTATTCGACATAATCTACTGTCCTTAGTACATTTCTCTGCTTGATTAGTTCCAGTATCTTCTGGGTCATCCATGGCTTTCTGGGCTCAAGCATGTTTTTGCCAAGAATTTTTTCGCAAGTTGCGTTAACATCACTTTTCATTTTCTCACAGGTTATTGATTTCTTTTTCCTATTTAATTCTCCTAGGGTTGATTGAAAAGCTGCTGCTATTCTTTCGTTTCTGAGTTTTTCTAGACACCAATTCTTTTTTCTGACTAGTATTCTTTTCTTAAATCTAATATTGCATTTTGCTTTGACTAGAATGTGGTCACTGTCTATTTGGTTTCCAGGGTATGAATGACTAGATCGTATTTGGTTCCTGTACTTCTTCTTAACTAGAATATAATCAATCTGGTGTCTGCTCTTATCTCCAGGGGCCTTCCACGTATACCTTCTTCTCTTCGGAACTTCATACATCGTATTAGTGATTATCATTTCAAACTGTTCACAGAACTCTATCATCTTTTCTCCTCTCTCGTTTGTGCTTCCCAATCCAAACTTACCGACACACTCATGCCCTGTCATTTGACTCCCGACTGAAACATTGAAATCCCCCATCACAAGTACATTTGATTTATTATCGGTTATTCTCAACAATTCTTCAAGTCGTTGATACATGATTTCGATTTCCTCTTCCTCACAGCTTGTTGTTGGAAAATACACTTGTATAATGTACATATCTGTGGGTTGGGCTTGTAGCTTAATCATAATGATTCTTTCATTCACATGGAAAGTGTTGAGGACATTATTTTTCCATTTACCTCTCAGAATAATCGCAACGCCTTTACTGCCTCTCTTCTCACCCCCACTATGAATTATTCTCAATTCATTCTTGGTGTAATCACCGTTTCCTGGCCATCTTGTCTCAGAGATGCCTAAAATATCTAGTTCTCCATTTATCATTTGTTGTGAAATTTCTTCAATTTTACTAGGCTTGAACATTGTCCTTACATTCCATGTACCAATATTAAATTTGCAATTGTTATTGTTGTTGTTGTCCCAAGGATTTCGTTGGCTGACGACCTGGGAGGCCGCGGGTCCTCCCCTGCCGGATCTTGGGTTCCGCAGCCCATGATCAGTAGGATTCAAAAAGTTATAAGACATAGACATTATAATTATCAGGGTTAGGGAATCCGTAGGATCTTTTGAATTTGAACACCGTTTATTTCGTATTTCATTTCGGAAAAAAGAAATGTCAAACCATTGTTTATGAAACGAACGTATTCCACCAAACCAGCAGGTTTGTCATTCGTTCTTTCGATATAGATATAACTATCACATGGGAGAGTATACGATTCCAAGTTATGTAATGGGATACATACTTCGTCGTTATTAGACAGTGCCGATGTTGAATATGGTAAAAATGAATGATACTCGATTTGAGTTATCCTGCAGTCATCAATTTGTCGCATGTCGCATTGTCGCAGTATATTATATTTTTATTTTAAAAGTATACATATCATAATCGTAAAACTATTAAACAATACGTAATTAAATAAACCGGCGTACGTTCGGCTATCAAGTTACACAAACAATGATCTACAGTGTTGTAATCTAAATATTCATTTTTTTTTTATTATTATTATTTGGAATTTTAAACAATTATTTTTTTTTTATCAACACATTGTCGTGTACACCAACGTGATTAAATACGACCGTTGTATTTATCATGAGTTCATTGTGTCGCCAATACCCGCAATTTCATGTTTACGTATATTTTTTATTTGATATATATTATTTCTATGTTTAAAATTGTTAAAAATGAATTTTGAAAATAAAATAACTGGAGCATCTACAGAAGACATTGCGTCTTTATCTAATGAATTAGAAGAACTGGTAGAAGAGATCGAGATTTTAGAACAATGTTCACATACAACATCGATGAAGATTTCGAAAACTTCGAACAAGAATATGGATATTGGTCGTACACACAAAACACATCATCAGGGGAAAAGAACAGCAACTCAAACAACATCTGCACGGAAGAAAGTCATCAATGAACACGGTGGAACCAGTCCGAAGTTGGGATATGTTGAAATCGACTACAATGAAGAATATTATAGAAATAATAGAAAAAGAGTGGAAACTTTCTCGCTCAACGATCATGGATTGGACAGAAATGTTGATGATGTTATCGACAGTTATGAAGATTTCTATAGAGATTCAGTTACCGGTAGTGTTTATAATTATGATATGGATACATTTTCCGGATCAAATTCAAATATTAATGACACCAAGTTTTTGGAAGAAACTAACGAATACAGTGAAGGATACAAATCATATGAATTTAGTGACCGAAATGATAACAGTGAAAACTTTGAGTGGAAATTCAACACAGCCTTATCAGAACTGGCAGCTACAATACGTAGTAAGTAGTAGGAAATAGGGGATTCTGGAACAATAGCCGGAGCCGCCGTCGGAACCGCCGCCGCCGACGCATAAACCTAACTCATTCTCAATATTAGCATAAATTTGCATAAATTTAAATAATTGTACATAAACCTAATGTAACCTAACCAAAGTTAAACCTTTCTCAATATTAGCATAAATTTGCATAAATTTAAATAATTGTACATAAACGTAATGTAACCTAATCCAAGTTAACCCTTTCTCAATATTAGCATAAATTTGCATAAATTTAAATAATTGTACATAAACCTAATGTAACCTAACCCGAGTTAACCCTTTCTCAATATTAGCATAAATTTAAATAATTGTACATAAACCTAATGTAACCTAACCCAAGTTAACCCTTTCTCAATATTAGCATAAATTTGCATAAATTTAAATAATTCTACATAATATATTTTTCAGAATTCACGTAACATTCAATAATTCGTATCACATACCTTCTATCCCTCCCAGTAATATCATCAACACGATATGACCCCACCTTGAATACTGTCCATACACTCTACTTATACCAAAATATACTCGTATATGTATATAGCATATAGTATCGTACATTCCGATGTACCCTTCTTTCTATTATTTGAAAAAGGTTCTTATATAATTCATAATTGACATGATGCCGGCTCGGCAAACCCGCACATATAATATTTGTTATTATAGTAAACTATTGTCCTTTATTTTTTCACTTCCTATGTTATATAAAAGGACTGTATATGAATAATAAATCACCCGTTGTGCAACATCTACATCCCTTAGTTTACTATACATATATTATACACATACATTAAACGCAACGTGTGTGGTACTTAACAATATACTCGACCTTACGGACTTGTGTAGACCTGCACAGACCTGCATGAATTTTGTCAATCGGTGTACCCCTCTTATATAATATTTGAATATCGTTAATATGAACACATTTTAATAACCAGATTAAAATCAGTAGTGTTCAAGTCTTCTTCTGCCCACATATTCGCTCGTAATCGTAAACGGTTTATTTTCTGTAATTTTTATTTTTCGTGTGTTTGTTACATTTATTTTTTTTATTTTTGATTATTTTCAAAAAATGCTTTCTTGTACCGTGTGTAATAAAATATTCACATATAAACGTAATTTATTGAGACATACCCGATCTCAACATCAAAATGTTGTAAAATTTCTATGCAAGGTGTGCTCAAAAAGTTTTTCACGTAAACATGATCTCTCTCGGCATGAACTTCTTCATGGCAATAATATCGTACAGGTACCTTCACCATTACCTGTACCGTCAACGGATAACGCAGTGTTTGATGTATGGGGAGACGATTTTGAAGAATACGATGAATTATTAATTAAAGCAGTAAATAATTTTGAAAACAATCAAGGTAAAAAATTATAATAAATAAAATAATAACAATAATAATAATAATAATAATATAAATTATAGCGATAAGATTAAAATATATTTTTTTTCTATTTATATTTGGTTTAGAATTACGAAAACGAACAAATAATGACAATTCTATTGTTACAAAACAAAAAAAAGCTCGTTTGGATTTGGTTGGAACTTCTAAAGGTTTTATACCAATAGGTGAATCTTTTAATATCATAATATGGTATTATAAAAAGAACACTGAAAATTTCATGAACTATATTGATTTCCTTAACTCAGCCAAACCCGAGTTGAAGCTACAGTTATCGTCTTCAGACCTTCCTATTAAATTTAATTTAAAATTAGAAAGTATTTATAATATTCCTAATATAGAAAATTCAGATGGAAATAGAGCTTTCAAGACCTCTGCTAGAGAGGTTTTTGCAGATACTGATTTAAGTATTCTGCTAAATGATGAATTTTCAAAATTAATAAAAGAACAAGATGCATATTTAGGAAAAGGTAGCGGTTTCACACTTATTTCTATTGACGGTATGTTATTAGGTGTGTATCGGTATACACCTACGGGCGGCTCGTCATACATTTCTCTTCCAGTTGATATTCAAAATAAGAAAGCTATTCTAAACCCACAGAACAGCGACCAATGCTGCTTTAAGTGGGCAATAGTAGCTAAACATGTCGAAGGCCCAAATAAACAGCGTGTAGGAGAAAATTATTTAATGTATGAAAACAGATATAATTTCACCGGTATTAATTTTCCAACCTCAATTAATGAAATTAAAATATTTGAAAAAAATAATTTAAACGTATCTATAAATGTTTATGGTTTAAAAGAAAAAAAAGAAAAACATGCAACATCTCATATAGTATATCCGTTAAAAGTTTCTGATGACGAAAAAACTGATCACTTTGATTTACTTTTATTATCTGATAATAAAAAAAAAACATTATACTTTTATTCATGATTTATCACGTCTTGCTAGAATACAAAAAACATGTCATAAATCAAAAATTTTTTTTTGTAAAAGATGCTTTACTTCATTTGATCATTTGATAACCAAAGTAAAATTAAATTAAGTGGTCAGGCCGCATTAGAACAACATAAATTGATATGTGGACTGCACAAACCAATTTTTCCTTGTTTACATGATGAAGGTACAATGTTAGAATTTAATGGCTGGAATAAATCTGAAAGACACCCCGTAGTTATATACGCGGACTTCGAGGCTCTGTTATTGAAATCAAATGAAAAAAAAGGTAAAAACACTTTAGCTTTCCAATCTCACCAACCAATGAGTTATGGGTTTTACGTTAAGGCGTCGGATGATGTGTCAAAAGAATTATTGGAAAATTTTGATATCCCTCAATCACCAATAATTTTTCGTGGATCCGAGTTCACAGATGAGGTGGCCAAGACATTTGTAAAGTCTATAATAGAAGTAGCAAGTAAAATCAATAAATTATTTAAGACCAATATACATATAACAATGTCTAAAGAAGAAAAACAGCTTCATACTGTATCAACTCATTGTAACTTGTGTAAAACTGAATTTACATCGAGGAATATAAAAGTAGCAGATCACCACCATTTATCAGGTCGATTTAGACAATCTATATGCAATACTTGCAATTTAAAATTGCAAATGCCTAAATTCGTTCCTTGCTTTTTCCATAATTTATCAAATTACGACGCACACTTTATCGTACGCCAAATAGGACTTGACTCAAAAGAAATAACCGTCATACCAAATAGCGAAGAAAAATATATTTCTTTTTCGAAATATATAAATAATAATTTTACTCTAAGATTTGTTGACACTTACAAGTTTATAGCATCAAGTTTGTCGAAACTTGCCTCAAATCTCATTACTGACGATTTTATACATTTCAAAGAAACATCTACTGTATTTAAATCTGAAGATATGTCACTTGTAACGCGTAAAGGTAATTAATATATAATAATTTTTATATTTATTTATTTATTTATTATGTACTTAAGGTATTTTTCCTTACGAATATTGTAATTCATGGCGCAAGCTGGATGATACCACATTACCGTCGAAGGATAAGTTTTTCAGTTCACTTACAGAGACCGAGATCGATGATGACGATTATAACCATGCTATCAAAGTTTGGAATCATTTTAAATGTGAAACACTCGGTCAGTATTCAGACTTATATCTTAAAGTTGACATTGTATTGCTGACAGACATTTTCGAAAATTTTCGCAATATATGTTTATCAACATATAATTTGGACCCAGCTTTTTATTACACTGTGCCTGGTCTCAGTTTTGACGCTATGCTAAAGTTAACTTCGATGAAATTACAGTTGCTCAGTGATTATGATATGATTTTAATGATTGAAAAAGGTATAATATATTAATTATTAATTATATTATATTATATTATCTAATTAAATATATTATTATTGCAGGAATACGTGGTGGTCTTACACAGGCCAGTATGAGGTATGCAAAGGCCAACAATTATAAGACGGCAGATTTCGATAATAAAAAACCAGAGTCGTGGATTATTTACCAAGACTGTAAGTATATAATTAAATATTTTCTTCTCTTATAAGTATTTTAATTCAACTTATTTCATAGGTAACAACTTATATGGATGGGCGATGTCGCAGCACATGCCCTGTGATGGGTTCAAATGGGTTCATCCATCACTGTCCGGCTTAAATGAAATGGAAAACACGTCGAAGATCGGAAAAATTTATGAAGTTGATGTTACCTACACATCACACTTGCACGATTTACATAATGACTTACCATTCCTCCCATGTAACGAATCACCACCAGGATCGAAAGTTAAGAAATTGATGGGCACATTTATAAAAAAAGAGCGATATATTGTACATTATAACAGCTTAAAACAGGCTATTGCTAACGGGTTAATAGTTGAAAAAGTAAATTATATTTTTTAAATATTATTGTATCATTATCATTTATCAACAATTATTTTTTTAATTAGGTACATCGTGTGCTCCAATTTAATCAATCCCCGTGGCTAGCACATTACATTAACTTAAATACAGAGATGAGGAAAAATGCTAAAAACGACTTTGAGAAAGATTTTTATAAATTAATGAACAACGCGGTATTTGGAATGTAAACCATAATATAATAATAATAACAATAATATTAACATTATTATAATTTAGGTAAAACAATTGAAAGTATGCGGAAAAGAATTAAAATAGAAATAGTTTCAAGTGCAGTTAGACTACAGAAGCTTATTAATCGACCAACTTTTAAATATTCCACCCCATGTGGAGAAAATCTTGAACTCATATCATTGGAAAACAAAATAATTGATTTTTGCATACCTATATATATAGGATTTGCAGTACTTGATATCTCCAAAACATTAATGTATGATTATCATTATAATGTGATAAAAAAACATTATAAAGATAATATCTCTCTGTTATATGCTGATACAGGTATATTATTATTATTAATTAATTAGTTAATTATACATAACTTATACAATAATAATATTTACAGATTCATTAATTTACCATGTTCATACACACGATTATTACGAAGACTTAGTCAAAACCCCAAACTTAATTAACCGTATGGACACATCCAACCTTCCCCCGGATCATCTATGTTATATGGCAGAAAGAAAAAAAATACCTGGGTTTTTTAAAGATGAAACTGATGGTCGCACCATAACAGAGTTTATAGCACTTCGAGCGAAATCATATGCGTACAAAATCGATGACAAGACAAATATAAAGGCCAAGGGCATCAGAGGCCATGTGGTTAAGAACCATATGACCTTTGAGGATCATAAACGTTGTTTATTTGGTGATGCGGATTTTGATCCATACAGAATAAACATATCAATAAGGCAAGGGCGCACTTAAGGGGGGGAGCTAACGGGCTTAAGCCCCCCCCAAAATAGTTGACACTTTAAATTTTGATATTAAAATAATTATTAACTATTGAAACTGTATCATATTAAATATTAAATATATAATAATATAATATATATTTATAACGGGCATACCGGTGATCCTTGTCCTTTATTCTTATTTTCTTAATATTATAATTCAATTGCCACGATAAATAATATCGCAATACGCTCGGGTACGGAACAACATGTGGTGTTAGCATATTATATATTGTATATTATTTAATGACTATTTATTGATAATCTCTCAGATATCAGTCGATCGAAAAATTATTTTCTTTTAATTATTTAAACGGAATATCGCCACTATTATCGCTTGACCAATTCGATGAACGCATTAGAAATCGTCATAATGCTATCTGATTATAATGAGATCCTGGGGAAACCCGAATATGTTTCGACTTAAATATTATCAATATTATATGATTATTATGTTTTTATTATAAATGTATACAAGTGAATTATGATTTTCAAGTCGAAATTCTAATAATATAAAAATATTTAAGAAAAACCTATGTTTCATATAAAAGTTCATCTACTTATCATAGGTCCATGTGGCGGCGGGAGGGAGGGCTATCCCCAAAATTACCCCTGTGGATACGCCACTGTATTGAATAATCGTCCAGTATTGTCGTGGAACTGTAAAAGTTGGCGTCATTGATTGTCCGCGAGTTTGTTATTTCATTATTATAATTTTTCATAAGTGGTATTAAATACAATGAATCAGAAACGTACTCGTTCTGGTTCATTATTAAATTACTTTAAAATTCAGTCAAACACTACAACAAATGTGGAACTTACAGAAACCTCAAACAAACCAATCGCCTTAGAAAATTCCTCTTCATCAACGACTTCAACAACTTCATCAGCTACATCAAATAAACCTAATGTCCAACTGAATGACGGTAATAACTTTGTACCGAAATATGATATTTCTTTGTATGTAAACAAAAATATAAGTGATCATGAAAAAATTAACATTATTCAAAATATGTGGGTTCCAGATAATAGTTATATTTTTAAAGCTCAACAAATAGGTACACAAAACAGAAAATTTAATCGATTTTGGTTAACAAAATATAAATGGTTGGCGTATTCTAAATTAGAAAATAGTGTCTATTGTAAGACGTGTGTTTTATTTGCTGCTTCATATGCCGGTCACTGTTCTTCACAGGCACTTAATCAATTAGTAAAGACGGGTTTTAATAATTGGAAAAACGCTTTAGAACGATTTGAAAAACATTTACTTTTAAATTATCATAAAGATGCTTCTTTAAAATATGATTCATTTATTGACATTATGGGTGGAAAATTGTTACCAATCGATAAACAAATTGATAAAGATTCAGAAAAACAAGCCTTAGAGAACCAGGAAAAACTTCCTATAAAAACGGTGATTTTATGTGGACGTCAAAATTTGTCTTTAAGATCGCATCGAGATTATGGAGTTTTTGATACAAAAAAGGAGCCCGAGAAAAACGAAGGAAATTTTCGTGCATTATTGAGGGCTAGAATAAAATCAGGCGATGAAAGTTTAAAGAAGCATTTTGAAACTTGTGGTAAAAATGCTACTTATATAAGCTGGAATATTCAAAATCAAATTATTGAAGCATGCGATGAAATTATTATTCAAAAATTAGTTACTAAAATTAATAAAGCTAAATTTTTTTCTGTCTTAGCTGATGAAACTACAGACGTTTCAACCATAGCACAATTTTCTTTATGTGTGCGATTTGTAGAATTAATGTGTAATAATGAGTACAAAATTGTTGAACAATTTATAAAGTTTGTTCCTGTGCAATCTACAACAGGTGAAAACTTGGCAGACGTTCTTTTAAAAACATTAAACAACTGTGGGATTGATTTAAACTTTTTACGTGGACAAGGGTATGATGGTGCTTCTTCTATGAGTGGCCAATTTAAAGGTGTGCATGCGCTTATTGCCAATAAATACCCAACAGCAATATACGTGCATTGCGTTTCGCATAGTTTAAATTTAGCTTTATCAAATGCAGCTGAAGTAGTTCCAATTAGAAATGCTTTAGGAATTATCGAAAAAATATATACATTTTTTAATACTCCGAAGCGTCAAAATATTCTTCAACATAATATTGAAACATCAATTCATGGTTCAAATAAAACGAAATTAAAGCAACTTTATCCTACCAGATGGGTTGAACGCCATGATTCTGTTATAATAATGAAACAAATGCTGTTACCTATAGTTGCAGCATTAGAAGAAATACAGTCATGGAGTTGTAAAGAGTCATCATCTAATGCGTTTTTACTATTAAGTGGGATTCGACAGTCAAGTTTTATAATTGCACTGTTATGTTTAGAAAAGCTGTTAAGTTATACTTTACCAATCAATTCTTCAATCGAGTGATTTGGATATTTTGGAGGCTTTAAATAATGTTGATAGTGTAGTATCTATTCTTCATGACATACGAACTAATATTGAAAATAAATTTAAAATTATTTTCAACGAAGCAAACGAAATTGCTAATGCTTTAGAAATAACTATAATTATGCCTAGGCTAACTAAAAATCAAACCAAACGGTGCAATGTATCCGCAAAAAATGAAGAAGAATATTATAGACGTGCCATTTTTATTCCATGGCTAGATTCTTTTGTAAATAATATAACCGAACGTTTTTTAAAACACAAAAATGTTATTAAAAGCTTTAAATGCCTCCTACCAACTGGAAATTCTCCTAATCAAACGGAAAAATCACAGTATTTAAATTTATTATAATTTTACAAAAATGATATACCACAAAATGGTGTTAATGCTGCAGGAGCTGAGTTGGACTTGTGGTACCAAAAATTTCGTTGTCAAAATCATGTTTTACCACATAATGCAATCGATGCATTAAACTTGTGTAATGTCAATCTATTTGAAACTATTTTTATACTTTTAAAAATATTTTCAACATTGCCTGTTTCAAACAGTACAACAGAAAGATCATTTTCTACTTTAAGAAGAATAAAAACATATTTAAGAAATACAATGAGCCAGAATCGGCTGAATGGATTAGCTATGCTTAATATTCACAGAGAAATTGATGTTGAAACATCAGAAGTGTTGACACTATTAGGGAGAAAAGGATCAAGGCGGCTTAACTTTATTATTTAAAATGTAAGATCTAAAAAAAAAAATCACCATACTCATAAATTAATAAAATAATAAAAATCTTTTACAGGTATAAATTCACCGTAAAATACAAAAATTAATATTAAGATATATTAGAATATAAGTTTATTTCATTATAAGTGTGCTTTTATTTTTGTACATATTAAATAAATATTATTAAATATCACAAATATCACAAAATAATTTTATTTAGCCCCTCCCAAAAAAAATCTGGGTGCGCCCCTGCAATAAGGTCATACAATCATAAAATCAAAACTATTCAATCAAGAAAACTTGTATATAATAATTTCGATGATAAGCGATACATATTAGACGGAAATATATTAACGCTTGCGCACGGTCACTATAAAATTCGGTAAGCTGACATAAATTAAAGTAAAAATATTTTACTATTCTTATAACTTTTTTGTATGTTTCATGAACTGATGGAAATCGATGAAGCATAATTTCAGGTCTTTGTTTATCTTATTTGTAAATATTATTTTTCATACCATAAACATGTAAATAATTTTTTTTAATAATACTGTAATTATTTACTTTATTCTGTATTTATAAATATACTTGTATTATATACGAGTAGAATTTAATCAAAATGCTCTTTTCGTATAATATCTTTATAACTTTATTATTTTAAAACATGTAATAAATATTATATATCTAACTATGTATAATAAAAACAAAAATATTAAAGACAAAATTATATTTTATTCAGAAAAAAAAAATATATATACACACACACATTTTAAATATTATTTATAAACCATTTCCTTAATGCGAAAACTTTATAAAATGTACAGTGTTTTGGGTTCAAATTCATGTGAAAAATACAACAAGGTAACATGTCTTCAACGCATAGTTGATCCAATCGGGGACATCCGAGTTCTTCAATGTTGACAACGAAACATGTGGAATGAAGTTGCTGATAATTTTCTGTTTTTGTTCTCCTTTAACGTATATGTTCTCAAAGTTCAATGAGTTTAATATTCTGTCGACTTCTTCATACTCGACATCACCATATTCCATTGAAAGGTCATGGTAATTTTGTTCAAGCCATTTATTTGTTCTATGGCTCTTTGCATCTTGTGTGTTGTTACAATGTTTGAAAATCCAGTGTTGTGTCAACCAAGTATCAGTGTCGATAACTGACATTTCTTTAAAAGGTACTTTGAATTTGTTCCAAGAACACATTGAATATCTAATATAGCCGATGACATTGTATGTCTTGTCTCATCAACTAAAATATTAAAACTGAGATTATTTACTATTCATTTATTACTTTTATATTAAACTGTTACATTCGAATAGTTCCAAGATGTGTTTCAATCTTCGTTATTCTGTCTTTTATATCTATTATGGAATTTTCAAGATATGCTTCACTATTTATTTTGCTAGTGTTCAATTCTTTATCATAATATTTATAAATTCTAATTGTTCTATTACATTTTCAATAGTGACTTGTAATTTACTAAATTCAGTATTAAAATTAGTAGTTAAATTGTTTAGATTTTCTTCGAGCTTAATAATATTATTTTTTTGTACATCTAATGTTTGATTATTAATCATTACATTTGATTTAAGTATTCTGAAAGATTCCTGAATTTGAGCAATAGCTTTATTACCACGTTCACTTATCGAGTTGTTGAATACGTCCATGATGTATGGCTTCGTATACAATACTATGATTATAATTTGAGATCGCTAGTTTTTATCCAACTGTTGTGCGATTTATCAAAACCTAACCATTTGACGAATATTTTGTTACCTTTTTTACGTATAATTTTTTCAACCAAATAATCGTCGGGGTAATATGTTTTTGATAGTTCTTCACCGTAAAAACAGCCGGCCACAGGTCTCCCGATATAATCTTGTAATTGATAAGTAGTGGGTAATGTTTTATTGATTTTTGTAATTTTGAATATTTCTGAAGACCAATTGGGTAAATAACCTTTTGTAAATATACCTTTCTGTGTACTGATACGGACCTTATCGTTTATTTTAAAATTTATTTTACTATTTATGATATTACGCTGTTTTAATATAACCAATGACGGATTTTCGTCAGCTTGTATGGGTGTCATTCCAATAGATCTATGTTTAGATTTGTTATATTTATCAATTATCATCGGTAAAATAGAAATCCAATCATACGACCCTCGAACTGTAAACTCTCTAAACATTAACAATTTTAATGTACGATTAAACCGTTCGACTATACATGCTTTCATAGTACTGTAAGTCGAATATTTCTTAATGTTATATTTCGTCATTAATTTATCAAATATCGTATTGTAAAACTCTTTGCCATTATCGAGTTGCATTAATTTTGGCGAGCGGTTAATTAATATTTTCGACATTGCATTAGCGACTTCGGTTCCTGTTTTGGATTTAAGCGGTATAACCCATGCAAATTTCGTGAAACAATCGATTATACAAAGTATATACTTGAACCCTTTATTTTGTTTTGAATACGGTATCATTTCAACCAAGTCGGCTTGCCATAAATCGTTTTTTCCATACACATTGACCCTTCGTCTAACATAATTTTTTCTCGAGGGTTTATGCAGTTCAAACGCGATTTCACGTTTAGACATTTGGTATTCGTTTTATTAAACCGGCTTCCAACAGTTCTTCAAAAATTGATAAAATCTCGTTGGATACACCCGTATTACCTGCCGCTTGCGATGATAATAAAAGTCGTAATCTATCGACTAACTCGTTTGGATCGTCCCAGTACACAAAGTTATGTTTTTGTAATTTCACGGAAAGTCCACTCCCCGAGATCGGAAACAATTTTTCAATGATTGCTGTATATTTATCACCGCCTTTTCTAATCTTTGTACCGTTTTGAGTTAAATGTGCAGTGGTTTGAATAAGTATCTGTTTATATCGTTCCAAGTCATTCTCATTATATACCGTAGGATGTTTATAAAACAGCAAACGAACGAGTCCGGGTGTTAACGGGTAAATTGTATCTTTGATAATTAATGTGTTTTGAAAGAAATTTATTTTTCCATTACCTAAAGTAATAACTCCATTGGAGTAATCTAATTTTGGACCGTAAGTTTTGTCTAAATCATAAGATTGAAACCAACTGATTATTCATTGTTGATATTTATCTTCGCTTGTATTTTCTTCGTCAAGTAAACTTTCAATAGGTTCTGTTTCTTCAATATTATTTTTATCTATATTCTGTGGTGGTTTTAGTGGTGCAAGAAATGATGTATTTGATATTTTGTTTAGTGGATCGATTATTGGTTTAAATGTTTTTGATACTAATTGTTGAACATTAGTTTCACCTGCTTTTAAAGCGTTATATTTTCGTCTAATACAATCTTTCGCCTTAACTAACTCATTTAATATACATTCCTCGTCCATGATTACGCGCTAAATGTGCATGATATATATAAATCACTGACTTATATAACAACAAACGTTTCAAAACCAAGTCGATAACGTCCATTGTCACGTTCACTGTCTTTACAAATAACAACAAATGAAAACCGTTCCCTATTCCAGCATGTTGTACAAAAAAGTTTAAATTCTAAAAAACTCATATCACCAGAACAATGTTCATTATACACGTGTTTTAAATTTCTCTCGTCTTGTTTAAATAATACAATTAAATTTGCATTGTCACGTATTAACTGTTTAGGTACTTTCGAATAACTCTGAGCTAGATAAAATATATCCACTTTATTATGTCTTCCACGTGAAAAATATTCTCGTATAACGTTTTGGTTTTCACTGATCACGTCATCCATTACAAAAACCGAATTTGGTAAAACTTTTTCGGGTGGAATAACTTTATCATTTTCAAAAAATGTGAATATATTAACACCGTCAATATCACCAATAATTTGTTTTAATAATTTATATTTCGGCTGTTCCAAGGTTTTGGCCTATATGTAAACGTTTTCGAATCGTAACCCGTTCTCGCAAACGAGCAGAAAATATATTAAATTTGTTTTTCCGCAACCAGAACTACCTAATATTAATGAACGTACAGTATTTGGAAATAAGGGTTCATGTCTTGATTTTATAGTATCTGGAGTATCGATATTATAAACGGAAAGTTTTTGTTTCTGTTCGATAAAACGCATTTTTAATATAAATACAGAGGTATTGCTACCAAATGTATCACACGATGTCCCGCACTCGAAAGAATAACACAAATAAAGGTTTGGGGGTTGTGAACTCTCTTATAAACCGTTTGCCAGTAGAACTACATTTACCAGGCTATAGGTATGATATAATAAAGCTAAATATTAATGTAAAGGTAAAAATATATTTTATTTTAGATTTTGTGGGCCAGGTACTAAATTACGTGAAAGGCTGGCACGTGGTGAACGTGGAATTAACAGTTTGGACGAATTAGCTAGAGAACACGATATAGCTTATGAAAATAGTATTTCGTTACACAATAGACATAAAGCAGACGAGATTTTAGAAAATCAAGCTTGGGAAGTATTTAAATCAAAAAATTCAAGATTGAAAGAAAAAGCAGCCTCTTGGCTGGTAACAACGGCTATGAAGGCTAAGCGTAAGATGGGCGCAGGATGTGGGTTTAAGTGTGCAGTCAATGCTGCTAAAAAAGCATTAAAAAATAGAATCGGTGAGAAAAACATGATGAAGTTGACAAAGATATGTGTTGCGGTAGCTAAAAAATCATTAGGTAAAAATAAGAAATCGAAAATTCCCAGAGTAATACCAATACCGAAAAAGGGTGGAGTATTACCGTTAATACCGATATTCGCCGGCCTGTCTGCGCTAGGCGCGCTTACGGGTGGTATTGCCAACGTGGTAAAAACCGTTAATGATATGAAATCTAATAGAAATACTTCTATTCATATGGGTAAGGGTTTATACCTTGCACCGTATAAAGGTGATTCATATAAAATTGTGAAAGGGAATGGTTTGTATTTGAAACCGTATAGAGGAGATGGATTGAAAAAAAAACCCAGAAAAACAAAAAAATTAAACAATTCAAAAACCTAATTTCTACGTTACCCAATAGAGCGTTGTATGATTATGAAGTTATAAAATATGCGCGTATGTTGAAAATACCTCATTTCGTTGGTGTATTTTCAAGAGACAGGTTACCACTTCGACCTAAAAATAACGAATCGGCAGTGGTTAACCTGGATATTGAAGATAGTACGGGTACACATTGGGTAGCGTATAAAGAAATCGGAAATCGAGTAGAATATTATGACAGTTTTGGAAACGTGGCTCCACCATTAGCATTACAAAAATATTTTAACGGATGCGATATTAAATATAATTACGAAAGATATCAGAAATATAATACGGTAAACTGTGGACATTTGTGTTTGAAATTTTTATCATGTACACGATAACATTAAATGGAAATTCTTCGAGTTTATCATGTGATTTTTTCCCGTCTATAGAAGTCAGTAAAGACGCAAAGATATGTCTTTTAAGTTTACAAACAAATAATTCTATTCCTAATATAAACGATAAATGTAATCGAATGGGGATCGTACATAAAGATACAACAAAAAATATAGCAAAAAATGTGTATACAATACCTACAGGTTCTTATGAGTTAAATGAATTGGAGGTGGTAATCAAACAAATATTATCGGCTACTGAGACTACGTTGAGTTGAAAGCAAACAATAATACGTTAAAATGCGAAATGAAATGTAGTGATATTGTTGATTTTTCTATGGATAATAGTATAGGCCCTTTACTAGGCTTTACAACTGACAAAAAATATGATGCTAATGTACTATATCAATCGGAATCATTGGTTAATATGACCAAAATAAACTGTATATATATTGAATCATACTTGGTCTCGGGCTCATTCAACAATTGGAGAGAGTGTCATATATTACACGAGTTTTATCCAAATGTACCGCCTGGTTATAAAATTATAGAAATTCCAAAGCATTTGGTATCATATTCTCTTAATTGCACGACAATTAATCAAATTAGTTTAACTTTAAAAGACCAAGACGGTCAATTGATTGATTTGCGAGGAGAACCTATTTCAATACGGTTATTAATTCAAGATAACATTGACGATGGGTATACAATTTTATAATATAAAAAGAGTTGTGCACAAGAAATCTATCAGTAATGCTAAAAGCGTCAATAAGAGAACAACAAAAGTGAAAAAAGGTATTCATAATAAAATTGTCAAGAAATTAACTAAAAACAATTTAAATTTTCTCCGTTCAGTAAAAGCTGTATAACAATGGATGATGGCTATTTAAACGTGACGGGTGACTATGTAGACGATTGCCGGATAACTCAAATCGAATATCATTCATTTTTAACTTATTCAACATCGGCATTATCTAATAATGACGAAATATGTATTGCATTACATAATACGGAATCGTATACTATACCGTGTGATAGTTATATCTATATAGAAGGAACCATTGAAAAACCTGCAGGTTTTAATGAAAACGTGCGTTTCATAAACAATGGTTTATAATTTCTTTTTTCCGAAATGAAATACGAGATAAATGGTATTCAAATTCAAAAGGTCGTAAACCCTGGCATAATTTCTACCTTAAAAGTTTATTGTTCGTACAATAATATGGATATTATCGCACGTTGTAATTCGGCTTGGAGCGATGACTTTGTTGATACAAATAAAGATTTTATAGAATCAAACACATTCAATGGGTGTATTAACCTTAAAGACGTATTTGGATTTTGCGAGGATTATAAACGTATTCTAATCAACTGCAATCAACAACTTACTATAAACAGATCGTCATTGGATATTAACGCTATAAAATTGTTTAAAACCGATAATACTATTGAGACGGATATAGCTAAACTCAAAAACGTTAAAGTAAATATTTCTAAAATATTATGGAGAATGCCTGTGGTCAAGGTTAGCGATAGAGAAAAAATTACACTTTTAAAAGTGATAAACAGTCATAAACCGATTACGTGTGCGTTTAGAACATGGGAACTGTGCGAATACCCGGTTTTACCGCAAAACACCACACACTCGTGGAAAGTTAAAACATCAAACAAATTAGAAAAACCACGTTATGTTATAATTGGGTTTCAGACTAATAGAAAAAATAGTGCTGTAAACTCTATATCATATTTCGATCATTGTAATATTAAAAACTTGAAAGTTTATTTAAATACTGACGTGTTTCCCTATGAAGATTTTCAATGTGATTTCACCAAGAATAAAATAGCTACGTTGTATAGAGCTTACGCTGAGTTTCAAAAATCATATTACGGTAACGAAAATGCCACACCTTTACTGAACAGAATAAATTTCAAAAAACTTGCTCCAATCATAGTTGTTGATATGAGTAGACAAAATGATAACGTCAAGACGCCAACCGTCGACTTACGGATCGAATTCGAGGCACATGAAGCGTTTGCAGAAAACACATCGGCATATTGCTTAATAATACATGACCAACTTATAACTTACAACCCCTTCAATGGGGAAGTAAGAACATTGTAAATAATTATTGTATAAATTGATATTTATGAAATAAAAAAATATTTTTTTTTCTTTAATAATTTGTGTTTTTATTTTTATCCATATTAATAATATATTGTACATAATTATATAAATTCCATAAATAATTCACGTGCTGTTTTACAACGAATAGGGTAGTCTCCACTGCGATATTTTTTCGGTGATGATGGGGTTGATCCATGGTATAAATCGAACCTTGACGGCCCGTCGTTCTCGTCAATTGTCTAAAAAATATTCAATTTATTAATATTTATTTATCATATAAAAATCAATTATATATTTACCATATTTAAATAGTTTGCTGTTGATGTCGGTGTCGATAATAACGGTGAAATTAATAATTTGGTTTCATCATTATCATCAGGAGACTAAAAAGAAAAATAACATTATGTATTATTTACATTTGCTACAGTTATATTTATAATTACGTCAGATATAAAACTGTCTTGCTTATAATAGCTTGAAATATCTTCAAAATATGTTGAAGGGGGTGAAAAAACTGTAGGCCCGTCGTTTTCGTCACACGGCTAGAGAAAAATAAATATATTTTATATTTTTATTTATATGTTCAATTGATATATATATATATATATATATTACCTTAGAAACTTTAGATTTCTCCATTCGCTCAAGTAATCGTATGGATAATTGTTCGACCGCAAACGATTTGATCTGATTGATAAAACTTGTCTGATTCGGGGAAACAAATACTGTAAGATCTTCATCGGGTATATTATTAATATACGACATCATTTTTTTAATGTCTGACACTTCCTTGAAGTCTCTAACAGCTAGCATGTTTACTACTTTTTCAAATTGATTTAATAGATTTGGTCTTACGATTATAGTTTTTCTTAAGACAGACTCGAAAATTGAACGTTCCAAATTTTGTAGTGTAAATAAATCTAATCGATTGAGTAATACGCGATGTCCTTCATGTAATCGAGAATTTAAAACTAACATATTTTCACCACGATAAACCATTTTCGAAAATATGACCAGTTTATCGTTTAAAAAAATATTTTCTTTTTTCATTTGTGGTGGATCGAGAATAAACGATAAAATATTCCCCATAAGTGTATATATTCGTTTTAAGAAATCTGGATATAAACTAATGTGTCTTGATGGTGTTATAATATGAATCTTTACGTTGAAATTATCGGTCGGATCGAATCCAAGAAATAATAACTTACGTCCGGCAAAGTCTATGTTAAATGATGTAGTTTCAAGTAGATTTGTTAGCGGTGAAGGTGAAATGTATTTATATATTTTCTTCTCGTTGAACGATGTATTTGTTTCCATTATATCAGCCATATTATAATAAACACTTTAAAAAGAAGTATCAACACTTAAACAAACAAAATTGTAAACACTTTAATAATATAATTTAGTTCCGCATGCTATGACTGCTTGAACACTACTGATTTTAATCTGGTCACTAAAATGTGTTCATATTAACGATATTCAAATATTATATAAAAGGGGTACACCGATTGACAAAATTCATGTAGGTCTGTGCAGGTCTACACAAGTCCGTAAGGTCGAATATATTGTTAAGTACCACACACGTTGCGTTTAATGTATGTGTATAATATATGTATAGTAAACTAAGGGATGTAGATGTTGCACAACGGGTGATTTATTATTCATATACAGTCCTTTTATATAACATAGGAAGTGAAAAAATAAAGGACAATAGTTTACTATAATAACAAATATTATATGTGCGGGTTTGCCGAGCCGGCGTCGTGTCAATTATGAATTATATAAGAACCTTTTTCAAATAATAGAAAGAAGGGTACATCGGAATGTAAGATACTATATGCTATATACATATACGAGTATATTTTGGTATAAGTAGAGTGTAGGGACAGTATTCAAGGTGGGGTCATATCGTGTTGATGATATTACTGGGAGGGATAGAAGGTATGTGATACGAATTATTGAAAATTCGTTTATTATTTTATAAACATTCTACAGTTTATACCGAAAATGACTTGGAAACGTATAAACAGATATTAATTCAAACACCTGCACATTTGACTCAAAACGGAACAAAGATTAAAAAAGGTAGTGATAAATATACAGAAATTATTGTAAAATTGTTTCCGACCTCGGGGAGTGGACTTTCCGTGAAACTACAGAAACATAACTTAGTATATTGGGATGATCCAAACGAATTAGTCGATAGACTACGACTTTTATTATCATTACGAGCGACGGGTAATACGGGTGTATCCAATAAAATTCTATCGATTTTCGAAGAACTATTAGAAGCGGGTTTAATAAAACGAATACCAAATGTCTAAACGTGAAATAGCGTCTGAACTGCATAAACCGTCGAGAAAAAATTATGTTAGACGAAGGGTCAACGTGTACGGTAAAAAGATTTATGGCAAGCCGACTTGGTTGAAATGATATATTAATCGAAACAAAATAAAGGATTCAAGTATATACTATGTGTGATCGATTGTTTTACAAAATTTGTGTGGGCTATACCGCTTAAATCGAAAACAGGAACCGAAGTTACTAATGCAATGACGAAAATATTAATTAATCGTTCGCCTAGATTATTGCAAGTTGATAATGATAAAGAATTTTACAACAAAACATTTGACACGTTAATGAAAAAATATAATATTAAGAAATATTCGACTTATAGCACTATGAAAGCGTGTATCGTCGAGCGATTTAATCGTACATTAAAAGAAAAAATGTTCAAAGAGTTTACAGCTAGAGGTTCACATAATTGGATTTCTATATTACAAATGTTAATAGACAAGTATAATAATTCTATACATAGTACTATCGGAATGACGCCTATACAAGCCGACGTAAACCCGTCATTAGTTGTATTGAAACAACGTAATATCGTAAATAGAAAAATTAAATTTAAAATAAACGATAAAGTTCGTATAAGTACACAGAAAGGCGTATTTGCAAAAGGTTATTCGCCCAACTGGTCTTCGGAAATATTTAAAATTATAAAAATAAATAAAACATTACCTACTACTTACCAATTAGAAGATTATACCGGTAAACCTGTAGCCGGGTGTTTTTATAGCGAAGAATAATCTAAATCGTATTATCCCAACGATTATCTGGTCGAAAAAATTATACGTAAAAAAGATGACAAAATATTTGTCAAGTGGCTAGGTTTCGATAAATCACATAACAGTTGGATAAAAACCCATAATCTTAAATTATAATCGTAGTATTGTATACAAATTTATACGTCATGGACGTATTCAATAACTCGATCAGCGAGCGTGGAAATAAAATTATTAATCAAATTCAAGAATCTTACAGAATACTTAAATCTCACGTGATGATGAATAAACAAACATTAGATCTACATAAAAATAATATTATTAATCTCCAAGATAAAATATGCATGTTAGAAACTGTATACACGGAAATCGAAACATTGAAAAAATATATTATAACTCTTCAAACAAAGACAAATACTATTGAAAAAAATATTGAACAAAATAACATATCTTTTAGAGCTCTTGAAAATAATGTGAAAACTATACGAGATGCTTTAATTGATATTCAAAATTCTGTACAAAATATTAACCAATAAACCTGATGATGTTAAATACTAATGTAGTAGTCAGTAGTATAGTGACTATACAAAGAGAAAGACGTGCGTAATAATGTCATCGGCTATATTAGATATTCAGTGCGTTCTGGGTACAAGTTCAAAGTACCTTATTAAAGAAATGTCGATTATCGATACCGATACTTGGTCTACACAACACTGGATTTTCAAACACTATAACAACACACAACACGCAAAGAGTCAAAGGACTAATAAATGGCTCGAAAAGCATTATCATAACCTCTCGATGGAATACGGTGATGTTGAGTACGAAGAAATCGACAGAATATTAAATTCGTTTAACTTTGAACACATTTACGTTAAAGGAGAACAAAAACAGAAAATTATCAACAACTTCATTCCACATGTGACTGTCATCAACATTGAAGAACTCGGATGTCCACGATTGGATCAACTATGCGTAGAAGACACATTACCGTGTTGTATTTTCCACATGAATTTAAACCCAAAACATTGTACATTTTATAAAGTTTTTGCATTAAGAAAATGGTTTATTAATAATATTTAACATTATTATTATGTTTTTTTTTTTTTTTTCATTGAAATATATATTGTTTATAAAACACTATCATTTACAAATACATCTATTATAAACAAATTTAACATATTGAAATATAACTATATTTACATTGATTATAAAACTATTTGTTTTTCTCCGAATCGTTCGGCTTCGGTTAAATATGTGTAACACGTTATCAAATTAAAACCGCGTTATTAACTATGATTATAAAACTAATTGTTCTTCTCGGACAATATCACTGGCCTCGATTAATTCGCTGTAAAATATCAAAAATAATGTATAATTTCGTATAGTTAAAATAATCAATTACTTACGTAATTCTATAGTGTCCATACGGAACTGAACGAACGCGGTTTTTAAACGTAACCCGTTTGTCATCAAAACTGTTGTATGTTATTTTTGTACATTTGACAGTCTTTACTTGATGTTTATATGATCGTATCGAAATATTAGTGGTGTATGCAGGGTACTCGTAATCATCAGGAGCAAATAAACATTTCTTGTGATGGTCGAACGTCATATGATTTTTGACCACATGTCTTCGAATTCCTTTAGTCGTGATTTTCTCCATACCTTCAATAATGTACGCGTAAGACTTGGCCCGGAGTGCGATGAATTCATACATTGTACGACCATCCGTCTCGTCGGAAAACAATCCGGGTATTTTCTTACGTTCTGCTATATAGCATGAGTGATCTCGGGGGAGGTTAGAAGTGTCCATACGGTCGAGTAGGTTTGAATTTTCTTGCAGATCCTTGTAAAAATCATCTGTTTGTATGTAATATATCAGCGAATCTAATAAAACTTTATATAATAAACTTATAATAATTATTATTATTATTATAATAACTAAATATACCTGTGTCTGTGTACATGAGATTAATATTATCCTTGTAATGTTGTTTCATCGTGGAATAATGATAACCATACATTAACGTTTTCAAAACGTCCAACACAGAAAAACCAATGTAAATAGGTTTATCGAATTTAATAATTTTATTTTGTAGCGCCAGTGCCGACAAGTTTTTGTTATATGTCGTACAATATTTAAATGTCGGACGATTAATAAGTTTTCGCATTCTTTTTTCAGAAGACACCAATTCCATAGCTATTCGCCTTCTCACCGATTCCATTGTTTTCCTTAAAATAATAATAATTATAATAATAATGATAACAATAATAATAATTGTTTCATACCAAATACCGCAGTGTTCATCAATTTATAAAAATCCTTTTCGAAATTATTTACAGCTTTCTTCCTCATTTCTGTATTCATGTTAATATACTGAGCTAACCACGCCGACTGGTTAAATTGCAAAACTCTATGCACCTAATATTTAATATTAATAATAATAATATTTAAAATAAATTACTTTTTCAACAATCAGCCCGTGCTTGATGGCCTGTTGAAGATTCCTATAGTGAACGATATACCGTTATTTACGTTCCAACGTAGCCATGAGTTTTTTAACTTTTGAACCGGGTGGTACACCGTTGTACGGGAGAAACGGTAGATCACTGTGATCGTCATGCAAACAATTCGGGTATGCTATATCAACCTCGTATATACGTCCGATAGGCGACTTATCCGTTAACGTGTTTAAGTCATCAAGCGAAGGTTCTATCCACTTGAATCCACCATACGGCATATACTGTGACATTGCCCACCCGTATAAGTTATTACCTGAAAATGAGTTAAATTCAAATATTTATACTTGTAAAATATGTAAAATACTTACAGTCTTGATATATTAACCACGATTTAGGTTTGGTTTCGTCAAAGTCTGATGTAGTATAATTATTTGCTTTTGCATACCGCATGCTGGTCTGCACTAGTCCTCCTTGAATACCTATAATATAATTTATTAGACATAAGTTTTATAATAAATAATATATATAAATATATATAATACCTTTTTCAATCATTATTAACATGTTGTAATCAGTTAAAAGTTCCAGTTTCATCTGTGTGTATTTGAGCATACAATCGAAACTAAACCCGGGCGCCGTATAATAATACACCGGGCCAAGATTGTATGTTTGTAAACAAATGTCCCGGAAGTTCTCGAACACATCGGCCAGTAGAAGAGTGTCAATTTTCAGATACAAATCCGAGTATCCTCCCAATGACCGACACCTAAAGTGCTCCCAGACTTTAAGCGCATGTTCGTATTCTTCTGTGTTTATATCCGTTTCTCCAAGTGTACTGTAAAACATATCTTTCGTTGGTAAACGCGTTTCCTCTAGTCTAGCCCAACTATCCGTGTAATCGTATGGATAAATGCCTTTTCGGGTGACCAGCGGCAAATCTTCGGTGTTGAATACTTTTGTAGTTTCTCGAAACTTTGACAATCTTTGACAAATCTGGTGTTACTATGTTGGAAGCAAGCGTTGACAGACTTGACGACATGAACCGAAACGTATCGATAAACCTTATTGAGAAGTCGGAATGTATCCTTTTCGAAAAAGATTTATACTTTTCTTCGCTATTCGGTATAACAATAATAAATTTGGTGTCTAACCCCAACTCGGTTACGATAAAATGCGCGTCGTAATTAGATAAATTATGTATAAAGCATGGCACGAAATTCGATTTTTGTAATTTAAGATTACACGTATTGCACAAAGTAAATCTAAATTTCCCGGACAATTGATCATGGTCGGCCACTTTTTTATTCTCGTTTGTGAAACCACAATTGCACAAATCACACTCGGTTTTTTCTTCGTGTATTCTATGTTGTTCATCGCTCATAATAATCGATACGTTTATTTTTAATAGATTATATATTTTATTAGCGATATCGGCCATGTTTAAAACAAATGATTGCGCTACATTATCAGACTCTTCCGATCCTCGGAATATTATCGGTTGGGTTGGTATACCGAATTCTTCTAGCATCTCTATAGGTACATTATCTGCAGCTTTTACTAGGAAACCATAACTCATCGGCTGATGATCTTGAAATGCCTCTGTATTTATCCCCATTTGTTTTATCGACTTTACCAACAATGTCTCGAAATCGGCATATATAACAAACGGATGTCGTATAGTTTTCCTCCACGACTCGAATTTTACTGTTTCACCTTTATTGGGCATGATAGGCAATATTGGTTTGTGAGAACCCCAAATGCATTTATGCTCATCGAGGGCGGCCTGTCCGTGTGATTTAAATTTTTTTGGTCTATTGTCAAAGCTCGTAAAACATCGCTTACACAAAAATATACGATCATTGTGTAGAGTTTTCTGACTTCGAACGAGTCGTGAAATATTTTCTATATACGTAAAATAAGATTTTTCATTTTCCGTGATATATAACAAATCAAAATGATCAGATTTTCTTCGTCGACAACTCTGAGAGGGTATACAATATCTCATTTATCTTTTTTTGTATTTTTTACTCCGTAAATATTAATTGAGACTTCAAGGTTCCGTTTTTCGAATAGATCAATTTCCGTCAAGGGTGTTAGAAAAGTAAGTCCCGTAAAATTATATTTAATTTCATGTATTGTATAGTTTTCTCCTACACGGACTTTATTTATTCCTGTGACATGTATTGCTAGAATGGCCCATTTGAAACATTGTTGATCATTGTTCTGTGGGTTTATTACGGCCTTTTTTGCTGTTATGCTTTTTGGTAACGTAATATACGAAGACCCACCCAAAGGAGTGTATTTATATACACCTAGTAGCAAACCATCGATGTACGTTAAGGTGTACCCGTTACCTTTCCCCGTATACGAGTCTTCCTCGGACAGAAGTATTGAAAAATCCTCATCGAGCATCGTGTTAATATCACATACGGAGAAAACCTCTCTCGCCGATGTTTTAAATGCTCTATTCTCAAGAGACGATTCTACATTGGGTATATTGTATGTGGCCTCCAATTTCAAATTATATTTTATCGGATAAATACTCGCGCAGTAATTTAGTTTATCGTATAATTCAGTCTTTATCGAATACAGAAACGATTTATAATTTTTAATGTTTTCGGTATTTCTCCTATAATACCAAACAATTGTTCGATTAAATGACGAATGTATCTCGACAAAGCCCGGACTATTCGTTAAATCTAAACGCGGCTGCTTTCGCTTTACTTTAGAAACCGTATTAAGACGTTTTCTTCCCGTATTCGCAGTGGACCCTCGTATATTCATAACCGGCGACGGTGGCGGCAATAAACTCGATGTAGACGATAACGGTTGAATACCTATCGTAATATATTATTTTAAATTGTGTTACATTATTGTAAAATAAATATTCACCTGTCGACTGAGCGTTCTTAATTCACATAGCCAAATTATAACCCGCACTATATTTTTTCCATCCTAGTAAAATAATGATATTTAAATATTACTCGATTTTTTATATTATACATCTCTAAAAAGTACATTAACTTACCGTGTTTTTCTTGAACGTGTCTGATTAAATTGTCTCTTCGACTAAACATTTCGGAACAAAGATTACATGAAAATTTAGATCCGTCGTGTATTAGACGATGTCTAAGCATAGAACTTTTTATGGTAAACACTTAATTACATACATCGCAATTGAACATTTTTTTAATGTAGTTAAAACGGTTTGAAATAAAACTACGTTAGAACACACTAAGATGTAGAAACACACTAATAATGTATATTCAGAGTCATATGATAAACGTCGTTTAAATTTCATCACCTTATTATAGTTGTTTAATTATTCTAAGATGTGGAAACACACTAATAGCGTATATTCAGAGTCATATGATAAACACCGTTTAAATTTCATCAATTAATTATAGTTGTTTAATTATTCGTTTTACATATCTTTGATAAACATTATATAAATATTTTTTTGATTAATAATAATAGTGTTTAGCTCGTATGAGGTTTTCCATTGTTACGGTATATTACGCATCTAATATCAATAAGTGTGCTGGTTGTAGTATATTTGTAACAATTATTTTTATTATGTGACAAGCATGTGGAAAGAGGTGGTGCGAAGTATTGTAATATAATTTTTAAAAGAATAAATATTGATTTATATGTGTCATGGGAAGGGGAAAGGAGGGCAGGTATAGATTTAGCATTTGTATGAGTGGGGGGAGGTTGTGGTAGTAAAAGAAAGCAGTAACCGAGAGTAAATATTCGTGATATGATAACACATGTGGCCTTGAATATAGCATATTGATAATAATAAGAGGGATCACTGATAAAAGATAATTTGTTAACACTACTAAAAGATATCTTTGATAAGAGATAATTTGGTAACACTGATAAGGTCTATCATGGATAAGAAGTATCATTGATAAGAGTTATAATTGATAAAGGGTATCACTGATAAGGTCTATCATTGATAAGGAGTATCATTGATAAGGAGTATTCACGGATAAGTGTTATCATTGATAAGAGTATTATTGATAAGGAGTATCACTGATAAGAGTTATCATCGATAAGAATAAGGGGAAGGATGATAAGAATATTGATAATAAAAAAGTCGAGGGGCTGTTTTTAAGGGGAGGGTGGCGATCCACAACTCCCCATTTTCAACTACTATAATATACAGTCAGTTTGTATTTTATGGCATTTTATACAACAGTTTTTTATTTATGATTACGGAATGCTAAGGATCAATTTCAACAAAACAAAATAGAACACGTTTCTTTATTTTAATAGCCAAATATTTTATAAAAACTTTCAATTCTACAATCATATATGTGTGTTATCAATTAAATTCAAAGACTTCATTTATATATAAACCACTTTTTTTATTTTATTGTATTCATTTCGGGATAAGTGATATATTTATGTAAAATTTAAATTAAGCAATTATACATTTGTACCATCAAATAATCATCCTTCAATAAAATATTTGTATCTATATATATATTAATATATATTGTTCTACAAAATGTGAAGATTGAAATTTAAAAGTTGTTTTACTACTTTACTTACAAAAAAACTCGAGCTTTATTAAAGAGTCTTTGGAACAATTATCAAATTGTGTTTCGCACCAATCGTTTTGATGAAAATTCTTCATACTCGCGTTTCGTTGTGCTATTCAAAATTGGATTTATTTAAATGTAATTTTCAAATAAGCTATTTCTTATATATTATATTTATATTCATTTATTACGAATTAATAAGTTAACTAAAATAGTTGAGTTAAACAATTTTATTTAAATTAATTTTATACTTTATGTTCAATAATAATTTATTTATAAATTAATTAATTTTTCTTCACATAACGTTAAATTAATGTATTATTATAATTATTTTTTTTTTTTTGAACCAATTATGTTAATTATGAACATTGCCAAAGATTTATTTTTCAACATATTTTATCTAAACATATTCAAAACGAAAGTTTTCAATTCAAACTAAATAAAAAAAGAACAAAGAAATCTAAAGATCTAAAATCTAAATTTAGTTAATTGCCATAGTTATTTTATTACAAAATATTATAACAAAAACGAATATTAAAAAAACATTAATTACCTAGATCCATTGTAATAAATATATTTCATAATTTCCTACCCAAATTGATTAGGATGAACATTAAAAATTGGATTTTGTGTAAATGATGTAACTTAATTGTTACTGACGCGTTCCATTAATAGCCACCAATCTAATACCTGGATGTGAACTGTGGAATACCGTACTGGTGACGTAGATATGAGTTTTTTTTTAATAAATTAATGAACATATTACATATATAGATATATTTTAAACCTCGACTGTATGAAGGGCTGACGAACGCTCGTAAATGTCCGTCAATTATTACAAATATTAGATAACAGATATACTCGCAATATGTTTATGAAAACATATTTTGTCACCCCAGTCATCATGAAAAATACATACTCAGTTGCAGTAGTGGATTTTCAAAAATTGTGTGTGTGTGTGTGTGTGTGCGTGTATTAAAACAAATAAAAAACCTCCTATTTAAGTGGAAAATAAATTGATCTATTAAAATCTATTGATTTCATTAATATTTAATTAATTAATATCGACAATGAATATATATTTTTACGAATAGTTTTATTTATTAATTAACTTTAAGAAGAAATATACAATAAAATGTCATTACTAATTTCATACTATTATATATGAAAAAAAATAATTTATATTATTCAAATTGAAAGTGAAGAAAGTTTACGAATTCTATCTTTGTATGATTAAATCAATAAGAAACAAATATTTAATGATATAAAATCGGAAATTTTTTCAGATACATGGAAATATATACTTACGTGTACATAAGGAGTAATCAGAAAATACAATAAATGTCAGAGTTAATTGAATTAAAAAACTTTTAACTGGAGACAAAATCATTTTGTTTTTTGCTTAGTTAAATTGGATTTGTATAAAACTTATATTTTTGCTCGCAATAACTGTTGAACGAATTAGTAATTACTGCTTGTTACGATTTTATTTCGTTTAAAATATAGAAATATGTTTGTTTAGGCGCAGTGTAAATAATACTCCTACATGCAGGTGTTTGTATTATTATTGATATACATGAATAATCTTAAATAAACAATTTAATAGGAACTTTCGATTATATAAACAGGAAGTATGTATAAATATTGTTAAAATTATTTTAAGTACGCCGTTAGAATATTAAATATAAAACTTTTATGAAAATTTTAAAATAAAAATATTATTATAAATTAAAATTAAATTTTAACATAAGAACAAGGGAAATAATATATATATATATATATACATGTATATTATAGTTATATTTTTTATTTTCAGGTTTATAGGCCATGAATGCCTTTCGCCGCTTTTATTAAGTCACTCCACAGTTCCCAATCATCCGCATCTTCAATTTTCGTCATTCCTAAGCTTTTCAAATCTTTATTCACTCTATCGATCTATCGCTGTCGGCGTCTCCCTCTTGGAATTTTCCCGCTGGATTTATTGATTAGTACTTTGTGTATTAGTTTATCTTTCGCCCTCCATACATGGGCAGCTCATTCTAGCCTTTTAGCTATCAGACATGTTTATATATTATAGTCATATATAATTAAAAAATATACTTTATTTACTTTTTTTTTTTTTTAATCGATAATTGATGTTAAATATTACAAAATATAGAACATGATATAAGTAATACCCAGGGGCGGACTGGGTACCAGAGGGCCCGGGAGGCAAACCTATATGGGGGCCCGTATTTATATTTTGTAGTCTTGGATGAACTTTTTTTTGCTGAACAAAAAAAAAGGGGTCGTCCAAATATAGTAATAAGTTGAAGTATATAACTAAAATAAAGAATACTACTTAACTAAAGAAACTTTCTTTATTTTTCAAAATTTCAACAAATTAATTATAAATTAGTTATAAAATCAAAAGTTTACTTAATTCTATAGAACTTTTAACCAAATTATCAATAACAAGATTAGTATCTGGTATTAGACGATCAATAGTTTCTAGCAACTTATCCATTATGACACGATATGTTTGAATTTTATACTTGGTCTTTTCATCAAAATTACATAGTTTATCTTTAGATTCTTCCCCGGACATAACTTTAACTCGTCTCTTTCTTCGTATTGGAAATTCGTTTTCAATTTCAACGTTCTGAAGATGAAGTTTTTTTTTCTGTTACCTCAATAAATAACTTTACTTTTGTTACTTTTGAAATAATTACTTCAAAATTGTCATTTCTTGAAATTTGTTTAAAATTTTTTTGAATCGCAGTTATATGTGACCATGCAGCTAAATAATCTAGTCCTTTTGACTGTAAATACTTGGTGATAACAATAGCGTACCTATATAGCTAAAGGCTGCTTATGAGTAACGTGATGTATAGATATTCGTAAATGTTATAGTAACGAATAAACATATATAATTTGGCAGTGCTTAATTTAACGGGGGACCATTAAGGGTAATTGTCCCAGGCCCCACAAGATTCTTTTTTGGTAAAGAAAAACAAAATTTATACCAAAAATAGGTCACACGACTAGGTCAGAAGTACCAAAAATATATTGTAGGAGTGGCCCCCCGTCGTGAATCTTTGTCCAGTACTTTACTATTTTAAATATTCATTATCATTTTAGATACGTTAATCGATTTGTTTGTGCCAGTGGTGCAATCACCAGAAAGGATGGAAATACTCTATATTAGAACTCTGGATTTTATAGGGGGCCCTGTGTCCTATAATTTTTACTGTGTACTGGCAATAAGATGTTTTTAAAATTTGAGGGACCCAAAATTAATTATTTTTATGATATCTATTTAATTTACTTATTTATATGGGAAGAAATTAATAAATCCTATTATTTAGAGGCCCGGTATCCCATTAAATCCAGCTCTGTATAGAGGCCCCACCAGAATTCGCTCACTAAACCACCGTTAAATCTGCTATTGGGTAGGTATAGATTTTCTTGAATATTATTTTGATTGTACGTATTACGTCTTGTATTTTGTAGTAGTTTAAGGAAAAATTGAGGATACCACATGGCCGAAGGCCCGAGAGGCGATTGCCCCCCCGCCTCCCTGGCCAGTCCGCCCCTGGGTGTCGTCATATTTTTCTTTTCGAAGCCATTTCATTTAATATTAACACAAACAATCAAAAAGAGCACAGACGTCGACTACGGAGTACGGATACGGAGCTATTAACAATAAAAACGCATTGATAATATTAAACTTTGAACATAGTCTGTTGTATTCTACGAATAATCTAATCTTGCTGTGCAAACAATTATAGATTATCGGTTGAAATAAAAACCCAAGTAACATTATGTAATATACATTTATAAATAAATGATGTAATATACGGCGTCGCGTCGTGGAATCGATGATAACGATTGTCGGTACGTAATATTTGTAACACGCCCAAAGGAAAATTGAAATATTTTAAAATTTTATAGGTATGCCTCGCGGACCACCACATGATGTCTCGCGGACCACCGGTGGTCCGCGGACCATAGGTTGGGAACCACTGAATTAGATAAATAAAAAAAATATGCAATTTCATAAACATCCAAGCCTTAATTATAATTAGATCATAATATGACTAACTAATTCAAAATTAAACAATATATACTAAGTGAAATAATACTTGTGTGAAAATAAATCATTATAGTTTAATTAACTATAGTTTTCAAAATATTACACATAAATTAATTTTAAATTATTGTTAACTCATAATAATAATTTAATAATAATATATTTAATAATAATAATAATTAATAATAATAAATTATTATTAATATTGATATATAACATTTAGATAATGTATTAATTACATTAGAATTTAAATATTTGAAGTGTGACGGTCAAATTAATGTCAATTATCAGATAAAAGATTACCGGTCCAAGGTCCGATAACGATCCGGTCGACGAGCGTCGATTTTCTTACATGAAGTCATTCCTGGTATGTCATGCCCCTCGTAACATATGTTATGACTGGGTTGCCACTTGGAAATTCAAGGGAATTAAGTGAATTGTGACAGTAAACAAAAAAAAAATGAATAATTCGATCTAATCAAATGTTAATTAATCAATGCAAAACTCGCTATGACTTGAATTCTTAATCTTCAATGTTTTCTAAATATATTATTAATTATACATTTTGTAGTATATAAACTATTCTGTATCCATTCTAAATCTATGTTTGACTAAACTCGATGTAAGTGGTAATAAAATTATTACCAACTTATATATATATATATATATATATATATGATTCTACAGTTAAACGTACAAAGTTATATTTTTGTATACGTGTATAGTATCGGCAATAGCGGTATATTAACAATGTTCGTAGCTGTTTTTATAAACACTTGTATTTTAAAAAAAACCTATGCTTTGTCAATAAAATTGTTAAGAAACCATATGTTTGGCAGGCGATAAAAAAATATACGTACAAAAATACCGAGTATAATGTTCGACGGAATTCCGTTGTTAAAAATATTATTTTTTTTTTTGCTGTATGTACAAAAATAATAATGCTAAACAATCTTGATATTTTCACATACTCTACATATTAACACATACTTTGTTAATATATTAAAACATAGAATACACATTTTACGTATTGTTTGAGAAATGTATGTAAATTTTGTTCTAAAAATCAAAATTTCCAAAATCTCATGTTTGCTTAAGAAAATTTCATAACAATTTAAATTCACATACTTTTCATTCATGCAAAAATTATATGTAAAACAGATATAAACATATAAGTATATAACAAAAAATATATACATCATAAAATAGTTTGGTTGGAATACGGAACTAAGGAATAAAAATTCGTAACAAATTGGTCGGAAAACAATAAAAAAGTTGTCGAAAATGTTTTAATAAATAAAATTTATTTTGTTCTATTTTAGAATAGATAGTAATATTTTCCCGCTATTTACAATAATACTGATACGAATGACGTTATCTTTTACCAATATAATAGTGCTTCTATGTAAAGAGTGATGTTCATTTTTTACAAAGATTTGAAATATTATCGATTTTTTATGTTTATTTTTTTATTGACTGATTTTCGATGTTGGTGGAGATGGACTAGCATAAAAATATTTTACATTGCTCATATACATATTTAGAGCATTAGGATTTAAAAATATATTGTTTCGTCTTTCAAATGATAATAACATAAAATTTGGTAAATTAGTTACAAAACATCGTAATTTTCATCGCGACTGTGTTTATAGTGGTAACCATAGAATAAGTAAAGTTTGTGGTGAAGGGGGTATTTGAGGTTGAAATAATTAAGCTTACGCCCAACACCAACTTTTGAAATAAATTAAAGAACAATATAACAATTTATTTAAGTGAAAACAACGACAGAGTTAAGGCGACAAAAGCTACGACGACACTCAAAAACAACGGTATATAATTACAATATTTTGATAACATAAAAGTGCAGATTGTTGAACAAAAATGAATAATAATAATACAATAACATTATAATTGCCAAAGAAACATATAATAATATACTTATAATATTGCAACGATAATTATGTTCAATAGTTGTACGATTACCGAATGTTATTCAAATTCCTCGGATGACACACTAAAATATTATGCAATTATTCATTACACTGTATTTATTTTAACCCTTTGAACACATATAATTCTATGATATCAAAATTATATCTTAATACACTATACAACAAAACAGTTTGTTTCTTGGGTATCTGAACCTGGATTTTCTCCCTCTATGGAGAGGACTACAAGCGACGGACCTTTTACTAGCTCGGTAGAGCTACTCAAGGGCCGCCACAGGAAGACGTTTTAATCGATAATTCATCAGAATGCGAGTCGGTAATGAAACAGCAAATTGTCCAGATGACAACCGTTTACATTCGGCAACAAATATCTCTTCACACTGGCCTTCCGCCGTAAACGATTGAGGTGCGACTATAGGTTCCTCAATACGCCAAAATTTTTCCATAAGATCTTCCAGAGATATGGTCAACGAAATAGGAAATGACTGCGGATCACTGGCCACAGATGGACACACGGGGCCAATCAAAATCCATCCAAAAATAGAACCAAAACTTTACACCGGCTTAGTCATTTGGTCTACCTCAAGGTAGCGCTTTAAGTCCCATCCTTTTCAACATTTCATTCCTTTCCATCATAAATTCTTTATCTTCTAAAGGCTTCCATGCACTAGTATACGCCGACGATTTCACAATTTCCTCAGTTTATAAAGATTTAGGTCGTGCTATTGACGATCTTAATTCCGCTCTTCTATATCTCTCCACTGTGCTATGTGATTGTTTTTTCATGGCAGCTCCCGAAAAATCGAAAGCCATTATTTTCACTGTGTGTTCGGTAATTAATAGTAACCGCGAGTGGCGACACTGACGCTAGTAGAGGAAAAACACCGTTTCTGGCCCCGGAGCTATAGGAAACATAGTTCCGGCCGGAGCTATCTTCCCTATGCTCCGCCCTGAGAGGCAAACTGTGTAACATATAACTCCGGCCGGAGCTACTTTCAAACCTAACTTAACCCTTTAAATTTGCATAAATTTGCATAATCTAAACCGGGTTAACCCATTCTCAATATTAGCATAAATTTGCATAATTTTACATAAACCTAACATAATCTTTTTTTTTTTTTGTTGAAAAATCGGCGTTTACACCCACTGCCCTGAAGACCTGTTAAGCAGTACTTAGGGCAGTGGGTCGCCATCGTTTATTGAGCAAACAATTAAAATTTTCCACTGGGGTGGGTGACCGGACAATACCCGGCCACACCACCCATTACAAAAATTTTTCACAAAATTTTTAATATCAAGGGAGGAGCGGCAGAACTATGGCTACCGCTCCTCCCCTCACATCTTTCCTATCTAGATGGGTGGGGGTCGTCTTGCCGCCGCTCATCCTCTGTTACGTCCATTTTCTCCGTGGGTGGCTCTGTATCCACCGCCGTCGGAATGGTCTGACGTGCCCCCTCCGCTGCCGGGATGACGACCTTCGCCGCCGCCTTGCAGGCCGCCGCCATGTGGCCCTGCTTTCTGCACCGGAAACAGGTTGGCCGGCTCTTCTCCAGCAACCTGACCCGGCACCTGGTCCACCCGACTATGACACAACGTGCCTCGGCGAGCTTTAAAGCTGCCGAGTACGTTGTGTCGAATCGGGCGACCATTCCGCCTCGCCCGCCCGGGTTTCTACGCAAAAAGACGGCCGGAAAGCCGTCTTTCGCGTAGTCCCGTCGGACGAGTCCGAACCTAACATAATCTACCCGAGTTAACCCATTCTCAATATTAGCATAAATTTGAATAAATTTAATTAATTTTACATAAACCTAACATAATCTACACCGAGTTAACCCATTCTCAATATTAGCATAAATTTGCATAAATTTAAATAAAATGGCATAATCTATTTTTCAGAATGGGCGTATTATTCTTATGACGATAATTCGTGACACATACATTCTATCCCTCCCTAGTAATATCATCTACCCTACTCTCTCATTATATTAAAATATACACGTACACATATATAGCATATAGTATCGTACATTCCAATGTACCCTTCTTTCTATTATTTAAAAAAGGTTTTCATATAAATCATAATTGACATGATCGGTAGACCCGTACATATAATACTTGTTATTATGGTAAACCATTGTCCAATATTTTGTATAAGGAGTATGAATAATAAGTGACCAGATGTATAACATCTGCATCCCATTCATTTACTATACATATACATTGAACACAACGTATTTAACAATATATTCGACCCTGTTAACCTGTCGAGACCAGTACAGACCTGCATGAGTTTTGTCGGTAAGTATCCCCCTCTTATATAATATTTTAAATATCGATAGTATGAGCATAATTCAGAAACCGTACTAAAATCAGTAGTGCTCTAGCATAAAGAACCGAATTTGTACGTCCGCAGTTAAAAGTGTTTCAAATTTTGTTTATTTGTTTAAGTATTATTACCTCTTTTTAAAGTGTTTATTATAATATGGCTGATTTCATGAAAGCAAATGCAACGATCGACAAAACGAAAAGATACAATTACGTTCAACCATCACCGCGGCCAAATCTACTTGAAACTACATCATTTAACATAAATTTCGCTGAACGTAAGTTTTTGTTCATTGGATTCGATCCGAATGATAATTTCAGTGTTAAGATTTACATAATAACACCTTCGAGACATATAAGTTTATATCCAGATTTTTTAAAACGAATATATACACTCATGGGAAATATTCTGTCTTTCATTCTCGATCCACCGATAAAAAGTAAAGAAATTATTTTCTTAAACGATAAATTTATCACAATCGCAAAAATGAACTACCGTAGTGAAAATGTGCTTGTTTTAAACTCCCTAGTATACGAAGGACATCGCGTATTACTTAATCGTTTAGACTTATTTACACTGCAAAATTTTGAACGTGTAATCTTCGAGTATGTCTTAAGAAAAACTATAATCGTAAGACCGAATCTATTGAATCAATTTGAACAATTAGTGAACATGCTAGCTGCTAATGACTTTAAAGAAGTATCAAACATTGGAGAAATGAAGGCGCATATTAATAATATACCCGATGAAGAAGTCGCAGTATTTGTTTCCCAGAATCATACAAGTTTTATTAATCAGATCAAATTGTTTGCAATCGAACAATTATCCGAATGGTTGCTTAAACGAATGGAGGACTCTAAGGTAATATAGATTAATTAAACATAAAAGTATAAATTAATTATTTCTTTTTCTAGCTATGTGACGAAAACGACGGACCTACAGTTTTTTCACCACCTTCAACATATTTCGAAGATATTTCAAGCTATTATAAAGACAATTTTATATCAGATGTAATTATAAATATAGCTGTAGCAAAATATAAATAATAAATAATGTTATTTTTCTTTTTAGTCTCCTGAAGATAACAATAAACCAAATTATTTATTTCACCGTTATTATCGACACCGACACCAAAAGTAAATATAGAATTGATTTTTATCTGATAAATGAATATTAATAAACTGTATATTTTTAGGTGGATGACGAGAACGACGGGCCATCAAGAATCGATTTATATCATGAATCAACCCCACCATCACCGAAAAAAAAATATCGTAGTGGAAACTATCCTATTCGTTGTAAAACAGCACGTGAATTATTTATGGAATTTAAATAATTATGTATAATATTTTATTACTATTTATATGGATAAAAAATAAAAACACATATTTATTAAAGAAAAAAAATATTTTTTATCATTTCATAAATATTAATTTATACAATAATTATTTACAATGTTCTTACATCCCCGCTGAAAGGGTTGTAAGTTATAAGTTGGTCATGAATTATTAAGCAATATGCTGATGTGTTTTCTGCAAACGTTTCGTTAGCCTCAAATTCAATTCTTAGGTCTACGATAGACGTTTTGACGTTATCATCCTGTCTGCTCATATCAACTACTATAATCGGAGCGTGATTTTTGAAATTGGTTCTGTTCAATAAAGGTGTTACATTATCATTACCATAATACGAGTTTTGAAACTCTGTATAAGGTCTGTATAATGTAGCTATTTTGTTCTTTGTAAAATCGCAGTGAAAATCTTCATAGGGGAATATATCTGAATTTAAATAAACTTTCAAGTTTTTTATTTTACAATGATCGAAATATGACATTGGGTGTACAGCACTATTTTTCCTATTAGTCTGAAATCCTATTATGACATATCGTGGTTTTTCTAATTTATTTGATGTTTTAACTTTCCAAGAGTGCATAGTATTTTGCGGTAAAACCGGGTATTCACAAAATTCCCATGTTCTAAACGCACACGTAACAGGTTTATGACTGTTTACGACTTTTAAAAGTGAAATTTTTTCTATATCGCAAACTTTAACCATTGGCATTCTCCAAAGGATTTTAGAAATATTTACTTTAACGCTTTTTAATTTTGCTTTATCAGTCTCAATAGACGATCTATTCATAGTAAGTTGTTGATTACAGTTGATTAAAATGCGTTATAGTCCTCGCAAAATCCAAACACGTCTTTAAGGTTAATACACCCATTGAATGTGTTTGATTCTATAAAATCTTTATTCGTATCAACAAAGTCTTCACTCTAAGCAGAATTACAACGTGCGATAATATCCGTATTATTGTATGAACTTTATATAACTTTTTGAATTTGAACGCCATTTATCTCGTATTTCATTTCGGAAAAAAGAAAAGCCAAACCATTGTTTACGAAACGAACGTATTCATCCAAACCAGCAGGTTTGTCAATCGTTCCTTCTATGTAGATATAGCTTTCACACGGGAGAGTATACGATTCTGTATTATGTAATGCGATACACACTTCATCGTTGTTGGACAGTACTGATGTTGAATACGGTAAAAACGAGTGATATTCGATTTGAGTTATCCGACATTCTTCGACATAACCACCCGTTAGGTTTAAATAGCTATCATCCATTGTTATAGAGCTTTTATTGAACGGAGAAAATTTAAATTATTTTTAGTCAATTTCTTAATGTTTATATTACGTGTCCCTTTTTTCACACTTGTTGTCGCATTGACGCTTTTTTTTTTACTGAGGTGATTTTCGTACACATCTCTTTTTAAATTATGAAATTGTAGACCCATCGCTTATACTATCTTGAATTAATAATCGTATTGAAATAGGTTCTCCTCTCAAATCGATCAACTGCTCGTCTTGGTCTTTTAAAGTTAAACTAATTTGATTAATTTTTGTGCAATTAAGAGAATACGTTACCAAATGTTTTGGGTTTTCTATAATTTTATAACCAGGTGGAACGTTTGGATAAAACTCGTGTAATATATGACACTCTCTCCCGTTGTTGAATGAGCCCGAGACCAAGTTTGATTGAATATAAATACAGTTTGTTTTGGTCATATTAACCAATGAGTCCGATTGATATAGTACATTAGCATCATATTTTTTGTCAGTTGTAAAGCCTAGCAAAGGACCTATACTATTATCCATAGAAAAATCGACAATATCACTACATTTCATTTCGCATTTTAACGTGTTATTGTTTGCTTTCAACTCAAACGTGGTCTCAGTTGTTGATAATATTTGTTTGATGACCATTTCCAATTCATTTAACTCATATGAGCCTGTAGGTATTGTATACACATCTTTTACTATATTCTGTGTCGAATCATTATGTACAATCCCTATTTGGTTACATTTATCATTAATATTAGGGATAGAATTATTTGTCTGTAAACTTAAAAGACATATCTTTGCGTCTTTACTGACTTCTATTGGTGGAAAAAAATCACAAGACAAATTCGACGAATTTCCATTTAATGTTATCGTGTACATGACAAAAATTTCAAACATAAATGTCCACAGTTTGTCGTATTATATTTCTGATGTTTTTCGTAATTATATTTAATATCGCATCTGTTAAAATATTTTTGTAATTCTAATGGTGGAGCCAAGTTTCCAAAACTGTCATAATATTCTACTCGATTTCCGATTTTTTTATACGCTACCCAATGTGTACCCGTACTATCTTCAATATCCAAATTAACTACTGCTGATTCGTTATGTTTAGGACAGAATGGCAACCTGTCTCTTGAAAATACACCAACAAAATGAGGTATTTTCAACGTGCGTGCACATCTTATAATCTCGTAATCGTACAACGCTCTATTGGGTAACGTAGAAAATAGTTTTTTGAATTGTTTGATTTTTTCGTTTTTCCGGTTTTCTTTTTCAATCCATCGCCTGTATACGGTTTCAGATACAAACCATTGCCTTTTTCAATTTTATATGAATCACCTTTATACGGTGCTAGGTATAAACCTTTGCCTATATGAATAGGAGTGTTTCTATTAGATTTCATATCGTTAACGGTCTTGACCACGTTAGCAATACCACCCGTAAGCGCGCCGTAAGACAAGCCGGCGAATATCGGTACTAAAGGTAATACACCACCCTTTTTCGGTATTGGTATTACTCTCGGAATTTTTTATTTTTTATTTTTACCTAATGATTTTTTAGCTGCTGCAACACACATCTATGTCAACTTCATCATGTTTTTTTCACCGATTTTATTTTTTAATGCTTTTTTAGCAACATTGATTGCACACTTAAACCCACACCCTGCACCCATTTTGCGCTTAGCATTCATAGCTGTTGTTACCAACCAAGAGACGGCTTTTTCTTTCAATCCTGAATTTTTTGATTTAAATTTTTCCCAAGCTTGATTTTCTAAGATATTGTCAGCAATATGTCTATCACTTAACGAATTACTATTTTCATACGCTATATCGTGTTCTCTAGCCAATTCGTCCAGACTGTTAATACCACGTTCACCGCGTGCCAGCCTTTCATGTAATTTAGTACCCGGACCACAAAATCTAAAATAAAATATATATTTTTATCTTTTCATTAACTTTTAGCTTTATTATATCATATCTATATCCCGGTAAATGTAGTTCTACTGGTAAACTGTTTATAAGAGAGTTCACAACCCCCGAACCTTTATTTGTGTTATTCTTTCGAGTGCGGGACATCGTGTGATACATTTGTTAGTAGCACCTCTGTATTTATATTAAAATGCGTTTTATCGAACAGAAACAAAAAATTTTCGTTTATAATATCGATACGCCAGACACTATAAAATCAAGACACGGGCCTTTGTTTCCAAACACTGTACGTTCATTAATATTGGGCAGCTCTGGTTATGGGAAAACAAATTTAATATATTTTCTGCTCGTTTGCGAGAACGGGTTACGATTCGAAAACGTTTACATATAGGCCAAAACCTTGGAACAGCCGAAATATAAATTATTAAAACAAATTATTGGTGATATTGACGGTGTTAATATATTCACATTTTTTGAAAATGATAAAGTTATTCCACCCGAAAAAGTTTTACCAAATTCGGTTTTTGTAATGGATGACGTGATTAGTGAACATCAAGGCGTTATACGAGAATATTTTTCACGTGGAAGACATAATAAAGTTGATATATTTTATCTAGCTCAGAGTTATTCAAAAATACCTAAACAGTTAATACGTGATAATGCAAATTTAATTGTATTATTTAAACAAGACGAGAGGAATTTAAAACATTTGTATAATGAACATTGTTCTGGTGATATTAGTTTTATAGAATTTAAACATTTTTGCGCAACATGTTGGAATAGGGAACGGCTTTCATTTGTCGTTGTTTGTAAAGACAACGATCGTGACAACGGGCGTTATCGACTTGGTTTTGATACGTTTGTTGTTATATAAGTCAGTGATTTATATATATATCATCCGCATTTATCACGTAATCATGGACGAGGAATGTATATTAAATGAATTAGTTAAGGCAAAAGATTGTATTAGACGAAAATATATTGCTTTAAATGCTGGTGAAACTAATGTTCAACATTAAATATCAAAAACGTTTAAACCAATAATCGATCCACTAAACAAAATATCAAATACAGCGTTTCTTGCACCACCACCACCACCACTACCACCACAGAATATAGATAAAAATAACATTGAGGAGACAGAACCTATTGAAAGTTTACTTGATGAAGAAAACACAAACGAAGATAAATATCAACAACGAATAATCAAATGGTTTAAATCTCATGATTTGGACAAAACTTATGTCCCAAAATTAAATTATTCCAATGGAGATATTACTTTAGGTAATGGAAAAATAAATTTCTTTCAAAACACATTAATTATCAAAGACATAATTTACCCGTTAACACCCGGACTCGTTCGTTTGTTATTTTATAAACATCCAACGGTATATAATGAGAACGACTTGGAAAGATTTAAGCAGATACTTGTTCAGACCTCTGCACATTTAACTAAAAACGGTACAAAGATTAGAAAAGGTAGTGATAAATATACAGAAATCATTGAAAAATTGTTTTCGATCTCGGGGAGTGGACTTTCCATGAAATTACAAAAACATAACTTTGTATACTGGGATGATCCAAACGAGTTAGTCGATCGATTACGACTTTTATTATCATCACAAGCGGCAGGTAATACAGGTGTATCCAACGAGATTTTATCAATTTTGGAGGAACTATTGGAAGCCGGTTTAATAAAACGAATACCAAATGTCTAAACGTGAAATCGCGATTGAACTGCATAAACCATCGAGAAAAAATTATGTTAGACGAAGGGTCAATGTGTATGGAAAAAACGATTTATGGCAAGCCGATTTGGTTGAAATGATACCGTATTCAAAACAAAATAAAGAATTCAAGTATATACTATGTGTCATCGATTGTTTTACTAAATTCGCGTGGGCTACACCGCTTAAATTCAAAACAGGAATCGAATTCTCCAATGCAATGTCAAAAATATTAATTAACCACTCGCCAAAATTATTGCAACTAGATAATGGCAAAGAGTTTTACAACAAAACATTTGACACGTTAATGGCGAAATATAACATTAAGAAATATTCGACTTATAGTACTATGAAAGCGTGCATCGTCGAACGATTTAATCGGACATTAAAGTCATTAATGTTTAGAGAGTTTACGGCCAGAGGTTCGCATAATTGGACCTCTATATTACCAATTTTAATAGACAAATACAATAATTCAAAACATAGTACTATCGGAATGTCCCCTTTACAAGCCGATAAAAATCCATCATTGGTTGAATTAAAGCAGCGTAATATTGTAAATAGAAAAATAAAATTTAAAATAAATGATAAAATACGTATAAGTACACAGAAAGGTGTATTTACAAAAAGTTATTTACCCAATTGGTCTTCAGAAATATTCAAAATTACAAAAATTAATAAAACATTGCCCCCTACTTATCAATTACAAGATTATACCGGGAGACCTGTAGCCGGGTGTTTTTACGGTGAAGAACTATCAAAAACATATTACCCCGACGATTATTTGGTTGAAAAAATTATACGTAAAAAAGGTAACAAAATATTCGTCAAATGGTTAGGTTTTGATGAAACGCACAACAGTTGGATAAAAACTAGCGATCTCAAATTATAATCATAGTATTGTATACGAAGCCATACATCATGGACGTATTCAACAACTCGATAAGTGAACGTGATAATAAAGCTATTGCTCAAATTCAGGAATCTTTCAGAATACTTAAATCAAATGTAATGATTAATAGTCAAACATTAGATTTACAGAAAAATAGTATAATTAAGCTAGAAGAAAATCTAATTAATTTAACTAATTATTTTAATAATGAACTTAGTAAATTACAAACCACTAATGAAAATGTAGCAGAACATTTAGACAATATTGGAGGGTATATTAAAAATTTTAACTCTAGTAAAATAAATAGTGAGGCATATCTTGAAAATTGTATAATAGATATAAAAGACAGAGTAAAGAACATTGAATTACATCTTGCAACTATTCAAATGTAGTAGTTCAATATACAAATAATATATACATAGTAAATAAACTCAATTTTAATACTGTAGTTGATGAGACAAGACGTGCAATGTCATCGGCTATATTAGATATTCAATGTGTTCTTGGAACAAACTCAAAGTACCATATTAAAGAAATGTCAGTAATCGACACTGATACTTGGTCGACACAACATTGGATTTTCAAACATTGTAACAACACACAAGACGCAAAGAGCCATAGAACGAATAAATGGCTTGAACAGCATTACCATGATCTCTCAATGGAATATGGTGATGTCGAGTACGAAGAAATTAACAGAATATTAAACTCATTAAACTTTGAGAACATATACTGTTCGCCACAAGGGGTGCTTCTTGTAGGTGACCCCTTATGACTCGCGTCCGCCTTTATACAATAATCGAAATTAGGTACTTATGAATCTTATCCAAATAATAACAATTGTATTCAAATAACGTATGTATATTCGCAATGTAACAATGAAAACGTATGGCATATACTAAGTCGAATTACAAATCTTAATAACGCACGACTTCAACGGGCAACAACCGGTCGTCACACGACGGACCGTCGCCGGTGTCAGACTGACTTTCATGAACGTTCTACCGCGTTCTATCGACGTCGTCATTATCGCGAGATCTGGCACGAGCTTCCCGCCAATACCGAACATATACGTTAAAGGAGAACAAAAACAGACAATTATCAGCGACTTCATTCCACATGTTTCCATTGTCAACATTGAAGAACTCGGTTGCCCACGGTTGGATCAACTATGTATTGAAGACACACTACCTTGTTGTATTTTTCATATGAATTTAAACCCTAAACATTGTACATTTCACAAAGTTTTCGCCTTAAGAAAATGGTTTATAAATAATATTTAGATTGTATATGTTTTTTCATGAATAATATAATAAAAAAATGTTTTTTATCTTTAACAATTTTATGTTTTTATTTACTATTGAACAAAGTCAAATTACAAAAAAAAATTAAAAAAAAATAATAATATATGTATATAATAAGTTTTTACAGCCCATGCTCTTCATTTTCTTCACTGAAAAAAAAAAAAAATGTAAAATAATTAATGATGATTATACATTTTGGTTTTGACTTACTCAGTTTCATATTGCATGTTTTTATTTTTCATCAGTTCTGCTACCATCAGATCAATCAACTCCGCTTCCCTAATAAAAATATAAAGTTTAATACTTTTATAAAATATATAAATAAGTATATATATATATTTCCTCACTCAATATGCCAGTGACCATACGCAACGGTATGAATATTATCCTCTAATATGTATCGTTTATCGTCATTTCGATTGAGGGCTAATTTTCTAGTTCTATTAGTTTTCATTTCGTGACGAAATGACCTAATAGAGACCACTTCTCTATAAGAAGAATCAGTTCCATTACAATCGTCTTGATCTCTGAATAGACAATTTTTGTAATTTTCTACTGACAACTGGTTTTTAATAACGGCCCTTGATACTCCTTTTGCTTTAACAGTTTCCACACCAGAGACACTATACGCATATGACTTAGCTCGTAGAGCTACAAATTCGCTAATATACTGTCCTCCAATTTCATCGGTAAACATACCAGGAATCTTTTTCCTTTCAGATTTGAGACATGGATGATCTCTATGGAAGTTGGAATTGTCCATGCGTAAAAGTATTTCGTTATTGGTTGCGAGGTCATTACATTAATCATTTGTCTTGATTTCATATATAAGCGAATATAAAAAAAAAAATAATAACAATAATAATTAGAATATATAAATATTTTTATTATGTTAAAAAATTACCTGTATCCATGTATAATAACACGATGTCATTTCCATACTTCTTTTTCATAACTTTGTAAAGGAAATCATACATTAATGTTTTAGAAATGTCTAGTATAGCCATTCCACATGTTATTGGTTTATCGAAAGTTATTATTTTATTCTGAAGGTGAACAGCACATAAACTTTCATTATATACAGTCATATCCTTAAAAGTAGGCTTGTTTATAAGTTTTTGCAGTCTCATTTGATCGGTAACAAGTTCCATCTTCATCCTTTTTCTTTTAAATTCCATTGTTTTTCCATAAACCTTAAAATAAAATAAAATAAAATAAAAATTATCACTGTTTATAAAATGAATAGCAATAACTTACAGAATTATTCATTAATTTGAAAAAAGATTCTTCGAATTTATTTTTAGCATTTTTCCTCATTTCGGTGTTTTTATTAATGTAAGGAGCAAGCCATGCAGATTGCTTAAATTGTATTACTCTATGTATTCGATCTATTTTCAATCCAGCTGCTAAAGCTTGCTTTAGTATTAAATAATGAACAACATAATTCTTCTTATCATTAAGTGTAGTTAATAACTTTGATATTTTACTACCCGGTGGAGATTCTCTTGTTGGTAAATACGGTAAATCATTATGGGATTCTTGCAAATCTGACGGATATGATATATCAACGTCAAAAATTAGACCAAGATCGGAATTTTCATTTAGATTCTCTAATAAATTTAAAGCAGAATTTTCGTCTCCTTCATACCATTTAAATTCATTTAAAGGAATTTTTTGTAACATTGACCAACCATATAAATTGCAAGCGTCATTATAAATAATATATACATTTTCTTTATTCTCATCATAATCCACTAAATTAGGGTGATTTGCTTTAGAATAACGTTTGCATGCTTGCGTTATTCCTCCTCTTATTCCTTTTTCTATCATCAATAACATATTATAATAAGTCAACAATTCAATTTCAACTTTTGTATGCTTTAGCATGCAATCAAAGGAAAACCCCGGAGAAGTATAATAATAAACCGGATCTAATCCATATATTTTAAAAGCACTTAAAATGTGAAAAAAAGCAAAAAAAGGCATTTAAAAGTTGTAAAAAGCAAAAAAAAAGGCGTATACGTAAAAGGCGTAAAAAAAAGATGTATTGTTTAAAAATTAAAAACTTATTATTAAAAAAAAATCAACAACCATGTAAGTATTAAAAATGAAATAAGGCATTTAAAAAATATCGATTATTAAATATATAATGTATAAAAAAATTATTGTGTGTTAAAAAAATAATTGACAACCATATATTTTGACAAACTGTCTTCCGTAAATTTTTGACGGTTCGGACTTAAAATATTTTTGTACATTGAAAACAATGACATGTGTCAAATGTCATGTGGGAACTTTATAGCCATTATCGAATAAGGTCTTATCAATTTGTACCATAGAATTATTAATAATTATTAAAATAATAATTGTAATAAATTGATAATTTAACAAAAAATATAAAAAAGACAAAAAAAGGCATTTATAGGGGAAAAAAGCAAAACAAGGCAAAAATAATGTTTATCTATTAGCATAGAAATTAAATGAAACACATTTTTATATAAGAACTGTCTTTCTATCACTTCCCAAAAAAAAAGGCATTTGCCACAAAATCCGAACCCTAGTTATTAGTCTTGAAAAATTAAACAGTAATTAAACAGTAATGATTATTGCCATTCTTCGATATTAATAACAGATCAAAATGATTTTCCTTTTCTTTAGAGCAAACTTTTAAGGGATATATAATAGATCTAATTTTATTATTTTTCAGGTTTTTAGTTTTATTTTGTATTATACGTGTTCCTGATTTAATTCCGTACACATTTATTGAGACGGTTTTATTTACTGCTTCGAATTTTTTTGTTATGTCTTTTATTGATACTGGGTAAGTAAGCTTAGAAAAATCAAATTTATTTTCAACATGTTTATAATTTTGACCTACTCTCTGTGCATTATTCGCGCTTACGTATTTTGACAAAATCGCATATTTAAAACACATATTATCATTATTATTTACGTTAATGACGCATTTTTTGTTTTTAATGTCCACAGGTAAATCAATGTATGAAGAGCCTCTCAATGGTAAATATTTGTAAATAGACACCAAAATTCCATCTATTGATTTCAATGTGAATCCACTTCCCTTTGATGTGTAATTATTTTCCTCCTCCAAAAGTTTTGCAAATTCTTCTTCTAAGTCGTTATCGATATCATTCTCGGTAAACATTTCACGAGCAGACGTTTTAAATGACCTATTTTCAATAGTTTCGTTCCTTAATGGTATTTCATAAGTGGATTCTAATTTTAAATTAAATTTTATTTCACCGCCAAATGTTCTCAACAAACTTATAATTTGTGGTTTAATATTTTTTAAAAAAACTTTATGATTTAATAAATCTTTGTAAGTATTTTTTAGAAAATATTCTTTGCAGATCCTAATAAACGATGAATTAATTAATTTAAATTCGTTTCCAGTCAACATCATTCTACTACGTTTCGATCTATGATTTGGTAGCAAATTATCACCATAACCTGTATATATATATATATATATGATATGTATTATTATTATTATTATATATATTTTTTTTTAAATTTTTAAGTGATTTTACGTTTATTATTTGCATTTGCTATCAGCATATTATCATCAATGTTTAAAAACAAATGGTCATCTGAGGTATTCGTATAGAAATCATTTATACTGGAACTTTTAATAAATCCTAGTAAAAATATAATATATTTTATTTAATTTATTTTTTTAAATAATATTATTATTAACTAAGTTAATAAACCACAAAAAAAATATGAATGTGTAAATAAATTATTAATTTTAATTTGATATAAAAATAATAATAAATTTGTTACATTGATTTGAACTGCCAGCTTGAATGTCCGGCTTGTACACACCAGGTGCTAATTGTATTTGCTTCTCATTGCCGCTTCCGTGTAATTTATTCATATGGCGATTCAGATCATGTTTTCTCGTGAATGATGCGGAACAAATATTACAAGACATTTTTTTATTTTCATGTTAATTAATGTGTCTCAGCATATTCCTTTTTGCGGTAAAAGATTTTTCACACAACGTACAGTTAAACATGATTAATATTAAATAATATTAAAATTGAAAAAAACAAAACAGATCACAAGCGGAGAGCAAAAATAATTTAAGTGTTTTCAGACGAAAAACGTGTGAACGATATGAGACCAAAAACACTTATGCCGTTTGAGAAAATATAAATCGGACACTTGCCTGCGTGGTGTGTGTATTGTTCACTTAACGGTAAAATTCGTACAATCTATGGAATCGATGACCTTTTTCAAATAATAGAAATACTTGTAATTCTGCATAATACGAATAATATTTCTTTTGGGGGCGTTGGTAAAATTTCACACATGTTAATGTATGTGTTTATCCGAATAAAGGACAATGGTTTACCGGTCTACAAAACTCTTGCAGGTCTGTAAAGATCTCCACATGATCGAGCATATTGTTAAGTACCACACACGTGGTGTTTAATGTTTGAGAATAATATATATATATATATATATAGTAAACGAATGGTTGTTGTTACTTATATAATGTACATCAGTTCACATATTATACATACATATTCCTTTAACAAATATTAGAAAGACAAAAAAATAAAAGACACTGGTTTACGATAAGAACAAATATTATATGTGCGGGTCTCTCGAGCCGACATCATGTCAATTATGATTTATATGAAACCTTTTTTTTAATAATAGAAAGAAGGGTACATTGGAATGTACGATACTATATGCTATATAAGTGTACGTGTATATTTTAATATAATGAGAGTGTAGGGTCGATGATATTCCTAGAGAGGGATAGAATGTATGTGTCACGAATTATCGTCATAAGAATAATACGCCCATTTTAAAAAATAGATTATGCCATTTTATTTAAATTTATGCAAATTTATGCTAATATTGAGAATGGGTTAACTCGGGGTAGATTATGTTAGGTTTATGTAAAATTATTTAAATTTATGCAAATTTATGCTAATATTGAGAATGGGTTAACTCGGGGTAGATTATGTAAAATTATTTAAATTTATGCAAATTTATGCTAATATTGAAAATGGGTTAACTTGGGTTAGATTATGTTAGGTTTATGTACACCGCGTTTCACACGCTCGTTCGCTGCGAGGCGTTCGAGCGGGCCAGAGACGACCTTATTCGCGTTATAGGTCGTTTCCGGCCGCGCGATCTCGTCGCCTATATGCTGGAGTCTCCGGCCAAGTGGGAAGCGGTGACTCGATTCGCATCGGCCGTGATGGGCGCGAAGGAGGAGGCCGAGCGTGAGAGGCAGTCGCTACAAGGGGTAGCTCCATCACGCCGTTGGAAGAGGGGGCGGGCAGCAAGGGCCCGACCGTAATTGGGTCTTTATTTAAGGGGAGGAGCAGTATGCATCGACCTGCTGCTCCTCCTTGATTTTTTATTAAAAATGTATTTACTTTTGTAAGGGGTGGTGTGGCCGGGGATTGTCCGGTCACCCACCCCAGTGGAATATTGTTATATTTTTAAAAAAATAAACGATGGCGACCCACTGCCCCAAGCACTACTGAATAGGTATTCAGGGCAGTGGGTGTATTGCCGGTTTTATATGGAAAAAAAAAAAAAAAAAAAAAAGGTTTATGTACACCTCCCCCTCTTGGAACTCACCTTGTCGTGGTGAGGGGGCTTGAGCGGTCGTTCAATGAAGTTTAGTGCTATGCCAACGGTAGTGTATTCTACCAGCAGGGCCTCCCATGTTGGACAGGACTAAACCGAGAACGACCCGACTAAGAGTTCCACCAGGGGTGTCTACACCCCTGGCTTGCACTGACCTGGCTCTGGGCTTAGTTGACTGGGGCCAGGAGGCCTGAGCATGCCTTTCGCTGACGAAAAACAGGCTCTCCTAACCCCCAACTCGTCAAGGGAGTCACTTGGCACGGGGATAGTTACGTGTCCACGAGGACCCTGTGTGGCTTTGGCGCACCACACAGTATCCAGCCTTACCGCGTCATTCGGGGCTCTGACGCGGTGGACCTATTTTCCCTTGACGCTCGTGGGATCTCTATGGATAACAAAAACAAAAACAACAAGGACGGAAACAAAGAGACGAAGGAAGACAATACGGAACTGGACCAAAGCAAAACGGAAATGACATCGGATACTGGAACGTCGGGTACTGCAGCGGCTGTAGCAGGCAACCCGGGAGGCCGCCTCAAGGAGAAGCTGTTCTACAGCTTTTCCCAACCGGTGGCCTCGATGAGCTCCTTGGAGGCGAGGGAGGAGAACTCCTTTGCCCGCGTCAAGGAGCACATCCGGGCCGCTGCCGCGATCGTCGCGGAGAAAGGTGGAAAGGGTGTCCACAAGGGCATCCAGGAAGCCATCCGCGGCGTTGAGCGGGAGCTAGCAGTCCTTCGGGACTGCAAGGTCCGCATTAGGGTTGCCAGGGCTGAGGCGGAAGAGCCTGAAAGGGACGACGACACCGTTGTCCCGGAAAGGCTCCCCGCCAAAAGGCCCAGGACGGAAGCTACCCCGGAGAAGGTAGCCTCCCCTCATGCTCCAGCTGCCGAGGACACCGCAGTACAAGGCTCTCTGAGTCTTGTACTGGAGGCCCTCAGCAAGGTCCAATTGGACCTGCTGGAACAAGGGAGAGCTATCGCGGAGCTCACGGCTGAAAACCGTGAGCTCCGGGGTATGCTGTCCCAGCCGCTGCAGCGATCGGAGCAGCAGCAGCCGCGCCAGCAGCGTCAGCAGCGCACGCAGGACGGACAGCAGCAGAAGCAGCAACCGAAGCAGCGCCAACAGCAACAGCAACAGCGGAAGCAACCGCCGCCGCCACCGCACACTGCAAAATCTGCGCCCCCGGCAGAAACAAGGAGGAATGAGGAAACCGCTGTCCCGTCTCCATCTGCGCCCGCTGCGGACCCAAATCCGACCTCATGGGTTGAGGTCGTGAGGAGGGGACGTAAGCCAGCGGAGCGCACTAGTGGTCCGAAGCCGGTAGCGAAGGTGAAGCCCTCGCTCATTGAGGCAAAGGCGGCCCTCGTACGGAGGCGTGTTCCCCGAACCTCGGCGGTCGTCATAGACCGGCCGACCGGTGACGGGGTTACATTGACCTCCGTTATGAAGAGGGTCGCAAGCAGGGTCAATCTTGACGCCATCGGCGTCAAGATTCGGACCACGAGGACGACGAGGTCAGGCGGTATCCTCCTCGAGGTGGATGACGCCACGGGTGCAGACACGCTGGCGGACAACGTCAGGGCCGTCGTGGGGGTAGACGCTCGGGTTAACCGACCCGAACGCCGTACCCCGGTCCTGCTTCTCGACGTACCGGAATGGTGCGAAGAGGCGGACATCGAAAGCGGCTTGACCCGCATTGGCCTCGTCCGTCGGGACTTCGCGAAGGACGGCTCTCCGGCCGTCTTCTTGCGTAGAAACTCGGGCGGACGAGGCGGAATGGTCGCCCGGTTCGACACGACGTACTCGGCAGCCCTAAACCTCGCCGAGGCCCGTTGTGTTGTAGTCAGGTGGACCAGGTGCCGGGTCAGGTTGCTGGAGAAGAGCCAGCCAACCTGTTTCCGGTGCCGAAAGCAGGGCCACATGGCGGCGGCCTGTAAGGCAGCGACGGCGGCGAAGGTCGTCATTCCGGCACCAGAGGGGTCTTGCCCGGCCCCTCCAAAGGAGGAAAAGAAGATGGACGTAGCGGAGGACGGACGCCGGCCAGACTTCATACCTCCTAGATAAGGAAAAATGTGAGGGGAGGTGCGGCAGACATTGATCTTCCGCTCCTCCCTTGATATTAAAAATTTTGTTAAATTGTTGTAAGGGGTGGTGTGGCTGGGTATTGTCCGGTCACCCACCCCAGTGGAAAATTGTTGTTTGATTAAATAAACGATGGCGACCCACTGCCCTAAGTACTGCTTAACAGGTCTTCAGGGCAGTGGGTGTAAACGCCGATTTTTTAAAAAAAAAAAAAAAAAAAAAAAGGTTTATGTACACCTACCAGGACGACGAAGGCAGGAGGCATACTTCTCGAGGTCGGCTCGGTGGGGGAGGCAAACAATCAACATCGCCGAGAAGATAAGGACGGTCGTCGGGGGTATGGCCAGAGTGAGCCGCCCGGAACGCCGTACCCCGGTTTTGCTGCTGGACGTGCCGTCGTGGGTGGAGCCGGAGGACGTGCAGAGCGGTCTGACGCGCGCTGGTATCGCCGCCGGAGACCTGGTGGTAGAGGGGAAATCAATGGTTTCCCTTAGGACAAATCCAGGCGAACGCGGCGATAGGGTCGCCCGGCTCGACCTACCGTACGCGGCGGCTGCGAAGCTCGCCGAGTCGCGGTATGTCGTCGTCGGGTGGACTAGGTGCCGCGTCAGGCTGCTCGAGAGGAGACAGCCGACGTGCTACCGTTGCCTGCGCACTGGACACCTTGCCGCCGGATGCAAAGGGCCGGATGCACCCAAGCGCTGCTTCCGGTGCAAGGAGGAAGGCCACCTGGCAAAGGACTGTGGCGGCGGGAAGGAGAAGCCGGCGGTCAAAAACCGCGCTGAGGAGAAGGCGGAGGGACAGCCGGAGTTGCCAGCCCTCTCGACACCGGTGATCGATGGAGCTTAGGTTAGTACAATCTAACCTAAACCATTGTAGGGACGCCCAGGACCTGTTCTGGGAGTTTGTCGGGAGCGAGGGTATCTCGGTAGCGCTCGTCAGCGAGCCATATAACGTCGACCGTCCAGGCTGGCGATGCGACTCGTCTGGGCGAGCTGCTATCGGGGTCCTTCGTGACGGGCTCTCGCTCGCGGACGTAGAGATCGGCGACGGGTACGTGGCAGCGACTGTGGGCGGCGTTTTGCGCGTCTATAGTTGTTACGCGTCTCCCGCTCTCGCTCCGGCCGAGTTCGAGCGGTTCCTGGGGAACCTCGAGGTAGGTGTGGCCTCATACCGCGGCACGGGAGTCGTCCTGATCGTCGCGGGAGACTTCAATGCCCGGTCTGCGGTCTGGTGGGACCACCTCACCGAGGTCATAGCCTCTGCACGCTGGCGGACTCGCTTGGCCTCATCGCGGTCAACAGCGGGGGGGTCCCCACTTTCTTTGGGAGGGGTCGGGGGTCTGTCGTCGACGTTACGTTCGCCTCCAAATCCGCCTTCGGGAGGCTTCGGGGGTGGACCGTGCGGACGGACGTCGAGAACATGAGTGACCACCATCACTTGTGTTACTCGTACTGTGCCGAAAGCGCGTCCTCGCCTATGTCGGGCAATGCCACAAGGGGCCGTCGGGTGGGCAGGACAAGTTCGGGATGGAGAACATCCCGGATGGACGCTGACCTGCTCGCGGCCGCGGTGGTAGTGGCCGAGTGGGCCGGGACGGCCCTGCCCCCGGAAACGTCACCTCAGGCCGACGACGCCGAGTCCGAGGCGGGGCGACTCGTTCGACTGACGACCGCGGCCTGCAACAAGGCCCTCCCACCAAGAAACCCCCCTCTTGGTAGGAGACGTCCGGTCTATTGGTGGAACGAGGACATCGCCGCGGCTCGGACGGAATGCGTCAGGCGGAGGAGGACGGTCACTGGGCTCCGCGCCCGCGGCGACGACGGCGTCGCCAGGGTCGCGGCGGAAAGTGAATACCGGTCGGCTCGCAAGGAGCTGAAGCGCCGCATTCGTCGATCGAAGGCGAAGTGCTGGGCGGAGCTGGTCCGTAGCGTGGACGACGATCCCTGGGGCAAGCCCTACAAGGTCGTCCTGAGGAAACTTCGCGGACCCGCCGCGACGTCGGCGATGGAACCGCGCGCCGTGCGGGACATCGCCGAGGTCTTGTTCCCGAGCCGACCACCAGGGGTCGGTGACGGAGAGGCGCCCACCCACGTCGTCGAGGAGCGCATGGTCGTGCCGGAGTTCTCCTTAGCGGAGGTCTCGGCGGCCGTCAGCCGTTTTAAGTCGCGGAACAGGGCCCCCGGCCCGGACGGTATACCGAGTCGGGTCTGGGGCGTTGTACACGCGACTAGGCCGACGATGCTGCTGGGCACGTTCAACACGTGTCTGAGGAGCGGAACCTTCCCCGGGCGCTGGAAGAGAGCTCGCCTCTCTCTTCTGAGCAAACCGGGAAAGCCCGAGGGGTACCGTCTTCGTACCGACCGCTGTGCCTCCTCGACGACGTGGGGAAGATTCTTGAATCGCTGCTGGTCAGCCGGATGGAGACTCATATGTCCGGAACGGGAATCGTGCTGTCCGACAGACAGTACGGTTTTCGCAAAGGACGGTCGACCGACGACGCGTTGCGCGTGGTGCGGGTTAGACTCGTCGCTGCGTGTAACGCCCGTCGGCTGGCGGTGGCCGTGAGCCTCGACATCCGGAATGCGTTCAACTCGGTGAACTGGGATGTGATCCACGCGGCGCTGGAGCGTATGGATTTCCCGCCATACATCCGGCGGATTCTCGAATCGTATCTGGGCGGCAGGGTACTGCACCTGTGCGATGACGCCCACGGGGAGCCGATCACAATGGAGATCACCTGCGGCGTGCCGCAGGGCTCCGTGCTCGGACCTCTCCTGTGGAACGTCGCGTACGACGCCGTGTTCCGCCTTCCCCTGCCCAGGGGAACGATCACGGTCGGCTACGCGGACGACACGTTGATCGTGGCGGAGGGGGATACGGTGGAAGCGGTGCAGGACCGCGCCAACGACGCACTCGCGACGGTGTCGGAACACATTCAGGCCTTAAGCCTGCGGCTGGCCGTCGACAAGACGGAGGCCGTCGTGTTCACGAACCGTTACGGGACGTTCGAGCCCAGCATACAGCTCGAGGGTCAGGCCGTACGGTTAGGAGCGTCCCTGAAGTACCTGGGAGTGATCCTGGAGAAGAAGGGGACGATGTTCGGTGCGCACTTTCGCGCCGTCTCGGAGAAAGCCGAGCGGGTGATGTGCGCCCTGTGCGGACTCATGCCGAACGTGGGCGGCCCGCGGGAGGCCCGTAGGCGTCTGCTCGTGAGCGTCGTGCAATCTATATTGTTGTACGGCGCTCCGACGTGGGCGTGTACGCTGGCCTATAACCCGCGGGGCGTCGATGTGCTGGCCAGGGTCCAGCGCAGGGCGGCCATCCGGAGCGCTTGTGCGTATCGCACAGTCTCCTACGACGCCGTACAGGTCGTCGCGCGGACACCTCCGATCGATCTTCTGGCGGTCGAGCGCGCTTCCGCGTACGACGCCAGAAGGGGGATCCGGCCGGCAGCGGAAGGACGGCCTTCGGGGACTCCGGCAACGTCGGGCAACCCGAGAGCCGCGACAATGGAAGAGTGGGCTAGGCGGGTAGTGTATTGGGACGCCCCGGTCGGAAGCGGCCGGGACTGGACCCGGAAACTCATACCCCCCTCGCTACTCGACCGATGGGGTGAGGTCGCACGGTGAGATAACGTTTCATCTGACCCAGCTGCTAACGGGGCACGGCTGTTTTAACGGTTTCTTACACCGTATCGGCCGTGCTCCGGAGAGAGGGTGTTCGCACTGCGTACCACCCGACTCTCGCAGCGGGGAGGATGACGACGCGTTTCACACGCTCGTTCGCTGCGAGGCGTTCGAGCGGGCCAGAGACGACCTTATTCGCGTTATAGGTCGTTTCCGGCCGCGCGATCTCGTCGCCTATATGCTGGAGTCTCCGGCCAAGTGGGAAGCGGTGACTCGATTCGCATCGGCCGTGATGGGCGCGTAGGAGGAGGCCGAGCGTGCGAGGCAGTCGCTACAAGGGGTAGCTCCATCACGCCGTTGGAAGAGGGGGCGGGCAGCAAGGGCCCAACCGTAATTGGGTCTTCATGTAAGGGGAGGAGCAGTATGCATCGACCTGCTGCTCCTCCTTGATTTTTTTTTTTTTTTTTTTTTACTAAAAATGTATTTACTTTTGTAAGGGGTGGTGTGGCCGGGGATTGTCCGGTCACCCACTCCAGTGGAATATTGTTATATTTTCTTTTAAAATAAACGATGGCGACCCACTGTCCCAAGCACTACTGAACAGGTATTCAGGGCAGTGGGTGTATTGCCGGTTTTAAAAAAAAAAAAAAAAAAAAGGTTTATGTACACCCCCCCTCTTGGAACTCACCTTGTCGTGGTGAGGGGGCTTGAGCGGTCGTTCAATGAGGTTTAGTGCTATGCCCACGGTAGTGTATTCTACCAGCAGGGCCTCCCATGTTGGACAGGACTAAACCGAGAACGACCCGACTAAGAGTTCCATCAGGGGTGTTTACACCCCTGGCTTGCCCCGACCTGGCTCTGGGCTTGGTTGACTGGGGCCAGGAGGCCTGAGCATGCTTTTCGCTGACGAAAAACCGGCTCTCCTAACCCCCAACTCGTCAAGGGGGTCACTTGGCACGGGGATAGTTACGTGTCCACGAGGACCCTGTGTGGAACCTGGCGCACCACACAGTATCCAGCTTTACCGCGTCATTCGGGGCTCTGACGCGGTGGACTACCCCTTCCCCTGATTCTCGTGGGAATCAAATGGATACAAACATAACTAAAAACAAACCGATTGGAGAAATAGAAAAAATGGATGGACAACAGGAAACGGAAACGCTGAAGAAGAAGTACATGGACAACGATGCTTGACCTTCGGGAGCTAGTGAACCGGTGGCTGGCAACACGGGAGGCCACCTTAGGGAGAAGCTATTCCAAAGCTTTTCCCAACCGGTGGTTTCGATGGGCTCCTTAGAGACGAGGGAGGAGAACTCCATCTCTCGTATTAAGGAGCACATCCGGGCCGCTTCCGCTATCGTCGCGAAGAGAGCCGGAATGGGTGTCCACAAGGGCACCCAAGAGGCCATCCGCGGCGTTGAGCGGGAGTTAGCAGTCCTTCGGGACTGCAAGGCCCGCATTAGGGTTGAGAGGGTCGAGGCGGTGGAGTCACAAAGGGACGAACCTACGGTCGTCCCGGAAAGGCTCCCCGCTAAACAACCAAGGACCGAAGTAACCCCCGATAAGACGGCCTCCCTCCCCACTCCAGCCGCTGAGGGTGATGCGGTACAAGGTGCACTTAGCCTTGTACTAGCAGCCCTCAGCAAGGTCCAATCGGACCTGCTGGAGCAGGGAAAAGCCATCGCGGAGCTTACGACCGAAAATCGTAAGCTCCGGGGGCAACAAACCCTCCAACATCAGCAGCAGCAGCAGCAACAGAAGCAGCAGCAACAACAGAAACAGCAACAACAGAAGCAGCAGCAGTGGAAGCCGCCGCCGCCGCCGCCTCCGCAAATGCAGCCTCCCCAGGAAAAAGGGAGGAAGAAGGATGTCGTATGTCCGCCTACGTCCGCACCCGAACCAGCCCCCAGCAAGACCTCATGGGTTGAGGTCGTCAAGCGGGGACGAAAACGGCCGGCGGAGCGACCAAGCGTTACGACGCCGGTGGCGAAGGCTAAGCCTTCGCCAACGGAAGTGAAGGCGGCCCTCGTTCGGAGGCGGATTCCCCGAACCTCGGCTGTAGTGATTGACCGGCCGACAGGGGAGGGGGTCAATCTGTCCTCCGTTATGAAGAGGGTCGCCCGAAAGCTGGATCTTGACGCCATCGGCGTTAAGATCCGTACTACGAGGCGGACAAAAACCGGCGGTATCCTCCTGGAGGTGGACGACGCAGCGGGGGCGGACAAATTGGCGGAGAACGTCAAGGCCGTCGTGGGGGCTGACGCTCGGGTCAGGACTGGTGCGAGGAGGCTGACGTGGAAGGCGGCCTGACGCGCGCCGGCCTCGTCCGAGCGGACTACGCTAAAGACGGCTCCCCGGCCGTCTTTCCGCGTAGGAACCCGGGAGGACGAGGCGACATGGTCGCCCGGCTCGACACAACGTACCCGGCGGCTCTCAAGCTCGCTGAGGCCCGTTGTGTCCTCGTCGGGTGGACCAGGTGCCGTATCAGGCTCCTTGAGAAGCGTCAGCCGACCTGCTTCCGGTGCCGGGAACAGGGCCACATCGCGGCGGCCTGCAAGGCGGCGGTGGGTGCTAAAGTCACAGGCCCGACAGCGGAGGTGGGGGCGCTGACCCCTCCGACGGCGGTGGCGGCCGATACGGAGGCAAAGGACCTCGGAGACCTTGGAGAAGCGGCGATGGACGTGGCAGAGAATGGGCGACCGGAGTCGTCGCCCACGACTTCGAAGACCCGCGATGGAGCTGAGGTTAGTGCAGACTAACCTTAACCACTGCAGGGAAGCCCAGGACCTGTTCTGGGAGTTCACCGGACGGGAGGACATCTCGGTGCCACTTGTCAGCGAGCCGTACAACGTCGGCCGCCCAGGCTGGCGGTGCGACTCGTCGGGACGGGCGGCCATCGGGGTCCTTCGCGCTGGACTCTCGCTCGCGGACGTGGAGATCGGCGACGGGTACGTGGCAGCGACTATAGGCGGCGCTCTGCGCGTCTATTGTCCGCCCCCGCTGCGTCGTCCACCTCCAGGAGGATACTGCCGGTTTTTGTCCGCCTCGTAGTACGGATCTTAACGCCGATGGCGTCAAGATCCAGCTTTCGGGCGACCCTCTTCATAACGGAGGTCAGAGTGACCCCCTCCCCTGTCGGCCGGTCAATGACTACAGCCGAGGTTCGGGGGATCCGCCTCCGAACGAGGGCCGCCTTCACTTTCGTTGGCGAAGGCTTAGCCTTCGCCACCGGCGTCGGAACGCTTGGTCGCTCCGCCAGGCGTTTTCGTCCCCGCTTGACGACCTCAACCCATGAGGTCTTGCTGGGGGCTGGTTCGGGTGCGGACGTAGGCGGACATACGACATCCTTCTTCCTCCCTTTTTCCTGGGGAGGCTGCATTTGCGGAGGCGGCGGCGGCGGCGGCTTCCACTGCTGCTGCTTCTGTTGTTGCTGTTTCTGTTGTTGCTGCTGCTGCTGTTGCTGTTGCCTCTTCTGCTGCTGGCGCTGTTGCTGCTGCTGTTGCTGCTGCGGCTGCTGTTGACGTTGCTGCCGCTGCTGCTTCTGTTGCTGCTGCTGCTGCTGATGTTGGAGGGTTTGTTGCCCCCGGAGCTTACGATTTTCGGTCGTAAGCTCCGCGATGGCTTTTCCCTGCTCCAGCAGGTCCGATTGGACCTTGCTGAGGGCTGCTAGTACAAGGCTAAGTGCACCTTGTACCGCATCACCCTCAGCGGCTGGAGCGGGGAGGGAGGCCGTCTTATCGGGGGTTACTTCGGTCCTTGGTCGTTTAGCGGGGAGCCTTTCCGGGACGACCGTAGGTTCGTCCCTTTGTGACTCCACCGCCTCGACCCTGGCAACCCTAATGCGGGACTTGCAGTCCCGAAGGACTGCTAACTCCCGCTCAACGCCGCGGATGGCCTCTTGGATGCCCTTGTGGACACCCATTCCGGCTCTCTTCGCGACGATAGCGGAAGCGGCCCGGATGTGCTCCTTAATACGAGAGATGGAGTTCTCCACCCTCGTCTCTAAGGAGCCCATCGAAACCACCGGTTGGGAAAAGCTTTGGAATAGCTTTTCCCTAAAGTGGCCTCCCGTGTTGCCAGCCACCGGTTCACTAGCTCCCGAAGGTCAAGCATCGTTGTCCATGGCCTTCTTCTTCAGCGTTTCCGTTTCCTGTTGTCCATCCATTTTTTCTATTTCTCCAATCGGTTTGTTTTTAGTTATGTTTGTATCCATTTGATTCCCACGAGAATCAGGGGAAGGGGTAGTCCACCGCGTCAGAGCCCCGAATGACGCGGTAAGGCTGGATACTGTGTGGTGCGCCAAAGCCACACAGGGTCCTCGTGGACACGTAACTATCCCCGTGCCAAGTGACCCCCTTGACGAGTTGGGGGTTAGGAGAGCCTGTTTTTCGTCAGCGAAAGGCATGCTCAGGCCTCCTGGCCCAGTCAACCAAGCCCAGAGCCAGGTCGGTGCAAGCCAGGGGTGTAAACACCCCTGGTGGAACTCTTAGTCGGGTCGTTCTCGGTTTAGTCCTGTCCAACATGGGAGGCCCTGCTGGTAGAATACACTACCGTTGGCATAGCACTAAACCTCATTGAACGACCGCTCAAGCCCCCTCACCACGACAAGGTGAGTACCAAGAGGGGGAGACCTCGGAGACCTTGGAGAAGCGGCGATGGACGTGGCAGAGAATGGGCAACCGGAGTCGTCGCCCACGACTTCGAAGACCCGCGATGGAGCTGAGGTTAGTGCAGACTAACCTTAACCACTGCAGGGAAGCCCAGGACCTGTTCTGGGAGTTCACCGGACGGGAGGACATCTCGGTGCCACTTGTCAGCGAGCCGTACAACGTCGGCCGCCCAGGCTGGCGGTGCGACTCGTCGGGACGGGCGGCCATCGGGGTCCTTCGCGCTGGACTCTCGCTCGCGGACGTGGAGATCGGTGACGGGTACGTGGCAGCGACTATAGGCGGCGCTCTGCGCGTCTATAGCTGCTACGCGTCACCCGCTTTAGCTCCGGCCGAGTTCGAACGTTTCCTAGGGAACCTCGAGGTCGGCGTTGCTTCGTACCGGGGCACTGGAGTCGACCTGATCGTCGCGGGCGACTTCAACGCCCGGTCCGCCGTCTGGTGGGACACCATCACCGATTTTCGGGGTTACGGTCTCTCCACGCTGGCTGACTCGCTCGGTCTCGTGGCGGTCAACAGCGGGGGGTACCCACTTTCTTCGGGCGGGGTCGAGGGTCAATCGTCGACGTTACGTTCGTCTCCGAGGCCGCCTTCGGGAAGCTTCGGGGGTGGACCGTGCGGACGGACTTCGAAAACATGAGTGACCACCATCACTTGTGTTTCTCGTACTGTCCCGAAAGCGCGTCCCCGTCGACGACGGTTACCGCCGGCGTCGGTCGACGAGCGGGCCGGTCTCGTCCGGGCTGGAGAACAGCCCGGATGAATGCCGACCTGCTCGGGGCCGCGCTGGTGGCGGCCGAGTGGGCTGGGACGGCTCTGTACCCGGGAACGTCTCTTCATGCCGACGACGCCGAGTCCGAGGCGGAGCGACTCGTTCTGCTAGTGACCGCGGCCTGTGACATGGCCCTCCCGCCGAGAAATCCCCCTCCCGGCGGGAGACGTCCGGTCTACTGGTGGAACGACGACATCGCGGCGGCTCGGACGGAGTGCGTCAGACGGAGAAGGACGGTCACCGGACTCCGCGTTCGTGGCGACGTCAGCGTCGCCAGGACCGCGGCGGAAAGTGACTACCGGTCGGCTCGCAGAGAGCTGAAGCGCCGCATTCGTCGTTCGAAGGGGAAGTGCTGGACGGAACTGGTCCGTAGCGTGGACGACGACCCTTGGGGCAAGCCCTACAAGGTCGTCCTCAGGTAGCTTCGCGGGCCCGCCGCGATGTCGGCGATGGAACTTCGCGCAGTGCGGGACATCGCCGAGGTCTTGTTTCCGAGCCGACCTCTCCCGGAGGCCGGTGACGGAGAGGCGCCCACTCGCGCCGTCGGGGGACTCGCGGTCGTGCCGGAGTTCTCCTTAGCTGAGGTCTCGGCGGCCGTAGGCCGCTTTAAGTCGCGTAACAGGGCCCCCGGACCGGATGGCATACCGAGCCGGGTCTGGGGCGTCGTGCACGCGACTAGACCGACGATGCTGCTGGGCACGTTTAACACGTGCCTGAGGAGCGGAATCTTTCCCGGGCGCTGGAAGCGGGCTCGCCTCTCGCTTCACAGCAAACCGGGAAAGCCCGAGGGGATTCCGTCTTCCTATCGACCGTTGTGTCTCCTCGACGACGCGGGGAAGATCCTGGAATTGTTGCTGGCGAGCCGGATGGAGGCTCATATGTCCGGAACGGGTATCGTGCTGTCCGACAGGCAGTACGGTTTTCGGAAAGGACGGTCGACCGACGACGCGTTGCGCGTCGTACAGACGCGTCTCGTCGACGCGTGCAACGCCCGTCGGGTGGCGGTGGCCGTGAGTCTGGACATCCGGAACGCGTTCAACTCGGTGGACTGGGGGGTTATCCTCGCGGCGCTGGAGCGTATGGATTTCCCGCCATACCTCCGGCGGATCCTAGGGTCGTATCTGGGCGGCAGGGTTCTGCACCTGTGCGACGACGACCAGGGAGAGCCGATCACCATGGAGATCACCTGCGGGGTACCGCAGGGCTCCGTGCTCGGTCCTCTCCTCTGGAACGTCGCGTACGACGCCGTGTTAAACATATTATGTTAAATAAATTCAAAAAAAAGAATAAGGATATGTTTCCTTTTTTAATTAATTAATTTATATATTATTCAGTTTTGGTTTAATAACATAAAGAAATACACAGCATAATACAATTCTACAGGAGTTCTTATTTCATATGTATATACTTAATTGAATCAGTTCACTTTTAAATTTGGTCAAGTCAATTTTTTTAAATAGCAAACAAGTATTTAATTTTTAACTTAAGTCACAACTATTTGAATAACCCTACCTTACCAGTTAAAAATGTAAGTTTAAATTTTCTGTGTGAAATATTAAAAAAAGAATTACATCATAAATAAACCAAAGGCGTTCGCATTTTCATTTATATCCTTATTGAAATCTTTGCTCATTCATTTTGATCAAATTTTTCTTTTTATTAAAACATAGTTTATAGTGTACATTTCATTCTTATGTTAAATTACAAGTAGTTTATTATTAACTTATTTTTTTTTTGTTAAAATAAAAGTTTACATTTTCATTCTTGGAAAATTTAAAACTATTTTATTCTGAGATCCCATTATAATTACTAATCACATTAAATATGCTAAAAATTATTTAATGTAATTTTAAATATCTCTATATGATGATAATGTGTATACTAAACAATAACACATCAAAATGTTTTATTCTCTTTTATAGCTGATAACAATGTTAAAAATGGTAATTTTTCGCAACAGCCTTGATTTAAATATTTCACTTAGTCTGAGCCTATTTCAATATTTGTGTCTGTGAGAAGTAGAATATAAGATATGAGTAGCTTCAATTTTAATTTAATATGAATACTATTGTCAACTAAAAAAATGAAAGCATTTGAAAACATAGATTTGTTGACATATTATCAATTAGAACATTGTTACTAATATTATGTTAATAACTTTAAAGAAAAATAACCACACACGTTTCCTTTTTATTCATTCGTTTTTAAATTATTTATTCATGTATAAATTATTCAGCTTTGGCTTTTTGAAATAATGAAAACTTCATCATAATATAACTATAGGAGTTCTTATATTTATATTTTTCATTGGATCTTGTGACGTAATATATTACATGCCGGGCTCGGTGGACTCCGCTCCTTGTAGTCGGGTGGGTGCGGGGACCGTATCGGTCCGATTGTTTATTTTTGTAACGAATGTCGTTTAATAATTATATTCCTAATATTTAAATTGTCGACAGTCCAACCGTAACCGCTGTCACGATTCGGTTTGTGTCTCTCGCGACCCGTCAATTTTCGTTTGACTAATTATTATTTTAGTAACCTTTATTAAATGTGTTACAACAAAAACATGGAGTAGTTTTTCTTTTCCGGTCCCCGTGGCGAATCTGCCGACGGGCAAGATGTTTGGACACGCATTGATGCAACCGCATCAATGCGGGTAACTATAAGCATATATATCCGTATCTAGATGTAGAGTATGACTTGGCTAAACTGATCGTTCCTTATTTATTTATTTATTTCCTCCTATTTCCTATTCTTTGTTTTTTATTTATTTATTTATTTATTCGTAATTTTCTATGGACCAGAACCCCGTATCGCATGTAGGATTCTGGTCTGTGTATCAGAGCGAGCGTACTTCATTGGCGCAAAAGATGAAAATCCTCGTGACTCGGACCCCCGGGTCTCGGCACGGGGTTGGCGACCCGCATTGGTAGTTCGTGGTCGACCACATGACGTTCGTCTAACGTGTTAAAGGCGGCGAACAGTCACAATCTTTGATATTTTAAGTTTGGCTTAAATACTTTTTTTTAAAATAGCAATCAATCATTTCAATTCTAACTTACATTTTAACTGATTTAATAACTCTACTTTACTAGTTAAAAATTTATATTAATATTTTCTATTTTTGAGTATTAATATAATGAACACAAATCATAACTAATCACAATGAGTTCTAATTTTAAATTTGTATTCTATTTTATTTGTAAAAAAATCTATACAACTTTAAATTTAATCAAGTTATTTTTTTAAAAAAATTGTTAACATGATCACTTTTGGAGAATTAAAAAACATAATATTTAATAACATTTAAACTATTACATTCTAATATTCTATTCAAATGATTTACGACAATATAATTTGCTGGAAATTAGTTAATTTAATTTTAAGTTTCTCAACACGATAATAATATGTATACTAACCCATGACAATACTTAATATATTAATTTTTTGTGTAGCTGAAAAAGACTTTGATTATGGTAATTTTTACACGACGCCTCTTTCATAAATATTACACTTAGTCAGAGCTTATTTCAATAAATGCGTCTAAGAGATGTAGAAGACATGTAGTAATTGGCTTCATTTTTTGTTTGATATGAATATTGTTATAAACAACGAAAATATAAGCATTTTAATTATTCAGTTTATTCTTTGCTTTTTATCGTCATAGTGTGCTTTTCTTAATTTAAATATGTGAATATACTTCCAACATAGCTCCGAGGAGTTGTGCGATATCATTTAATATGTATTGTGTCATTTATGGAGAATACACAATAACGAAGCTGCTAAGAAACATAAGTGTCTTCGTGGAAAAAATGATTTTTGCATACTTCAAGTTGAAGCTTGGGGATCAGGACTAGGCCTTAGATCCTCATAAGATGTGTAAAAGATATGATGTAGATCTCCATTTGTGGTCTAAATGTAAGACAAATTATTTTCTTTTGGCATACCAATGATGTGGCGTGAACCGCAAAACCACTCTACAGATTGCTACTTCGGTTTCATGGATCTAAGAAGAATGTTTTCTTGATGAAAGGTCTAAACTTTTTTCTCGGACTAATCTGAATTATCTAGTTAAAGATTTAGTCCTGTCCAAAGATGCAGCTGAATTGTTAGAATCAAGACTTAGTAATAAATATTTGTTAGCTCAAAGAATCACATTTTCATAATACAGACATTGAGAGAGAGAATTCACTCCTTACTTTTCAATAGTGAAGATTTTAGTTTTCTGTAGTAACGTTCATGGAATTTCGAAACACTTTAATATTAACATCAATCAATCTCAATAGCGGATATTTATAGATTCATCAAAGACAAGCCTCAAAGGAGTCCTGCTTCATAATGGATAGGTTTTTGCATCAGTTCCAGTAGGACACTCAGGACATCTGAAAAACAATTATAACAACTTGGCCCAAATTTTTGATAAAATCAAATTTGACAAAAACCGCTTGGTGATTTGTGAAGATTTCAAAATCTTAAAAATGTTATTGGGCCAGCAATCAGTATATTCAAAATATCCCGGCTTTCTTTGCTTCTAGGACAGTCGAGATAGAAATCATAATTGAACACAATCTAACTGGCTATTTCGAGAGGCTAACTCCAGGTGTGAGAAACTTCCTTAATGAAAGCATGATTCCACGTGAAAATGTTTTTTTACCACCTCTTCATATTAAACTAAGGCTAATGAGAAAACTCTTTAAATCCCATAAAAAAGATACAAAATATTTCAGATATATCTGTTTCAAGTTCTCAAAATTGTGAGACAAAGTTGAAAGGAGTTTCCACAAGGCCAATATACTCAAACATTTGGCTGATTTCGTGTTTCCTGAATCGATGGGAGTTACAGAAAAAGAAGCATGAAACTATTTCAAAGGAATACTCTAATCATTTTTGAGAAATACCAAAGATCCTGACTACAAAAATATTGTAAAATGCATGATAATTTCTTACAAAGCTCAAGGTTGCAACATAAGCCTAAAAGTTCATTTCTTACATTCAAATGTGAGCTATTTTCCTGAAAACGTAAGAGTTTTCAGTGAGGAACAGCGAGAACGATTACATCAAGGTGTAAAGGACATAGAAAAATGGTACCAAGGATGATGGGGCGTGAATATGATGGCGGACTACTACTGAATGGTTAATAAATTCGAAAATGTATCAAAAGAAATATTAAGTAGTAGAAAACGAGTTATCACAGTCTAAGAGATTAATGATTTAGTTAATATTTATATAAATCATATTCACCGAGTTAAAAATATATGTACTAGCATTTTATTAAAATGACATCTTGTTTTTAATAAGTTGTAAATCTTTTTACATGACTAACGTACATCTTTATAAGAAAACTGTTTGTAATGAAGTAAAATGGAGGTCATTCCCGTTTGGCCTAAAAAAACAAAAAGTCTGCTTCCAAAATCCCATGATAATTTTCAACAATAAGGTTTTGCAGATGTGTTATTTGTAATTTAGAACATATTTTATGAATGGCTTCATTTCTTATTTATTATGAATACTATTGTAAACTACATAAAATTAAGCATTTAAAAACATAGATTTGTTTACATATTATCAATTAGAACATTGTTACTAATATTATGTTAATAACTTTAAAGAAAAAATAACCAGAAAC